>JAEIFT010000583.1:0-120263 GCA_018904225.1 Lordiphosa mommai
GAGCCCCAGTACATCGGTTTCCGATCAGATAGAACGATAGTAGAGTTACCCCCCCACAAGAAAACACCACAGCAATATCCCGAAATTTTAGATTTATGGTCCTATCGAGACATATATTCTACTCTTATTTATCGAACCACAGTAAAACAGGTATATTCAACCGACTTTCTTACTTGTTTTTCTCTGAAAAAGAAATAATTAATAATCATAAATTTAATTTGTACCTAACTATATATTAGGTTTTCCTTTTTTTTTTTTGGGGTAAATGGGTACTTATAGAACAACCTTCGTATTTAGCTGTTCCCACCAACCAATCAGCAGCTGAGCTTTAAATTTGCACTTTTTCTGTTCAGATTTCAAACATGTTTAAGTCCCACTCTTTCTTTTTGCTTTGCTTAAACATAGTTTGCCCCTGTTTTTCTGTTGCTTTTCATTCAATTTACAGTGGTATTCAGGCATTACTTTAGCCCACCCTTCCCTGCAGTCTGCCGTCTACTTGTGTGCGTGTGTGTGGCATGTAATTGCAAATCCAATTAATTTACAAACTAGTCTGAGCAAATGTGCTACTAAGTGAGACATAAATAGCACAAGACTAGATACTGCTGCTCCTTCTTAAGAATTACAAAATGTGAGAACAGCTTTGGCTTGACAAATGTACATGTACATGTACATGTACCTTAGGTAGTTCTTGGGAAATTTTTACTGAAAAGTGAAAACTACCCTGGATGATGGTGAACATGAATTTCACTTTAATGTTTCCTTTTGGTGTGCGCATTAAAAAACTTGAAGAAGAGAAATTATGCTAATAAATCGCAGCGACACGTGTCGCGTTGTACGTACTCTACTCCTCCTACCCTAATGGACGAAATATGCATTGAATATAAAAAAATGCCTTGCATTCCCTGCTAGTGTTTACACATCATTTACATAAAAACGAGCAACAATGTTCTCTTTTGCATTTTCTTTTGCAACAAAGTTGTTAATTATACTTGACTGGACCAAGGACCTGCCCCGCTTATGACGTGCCGCTGTTATAGAAGAAACCATTAATCAGTCGACGAGCCTAACACGGCAGTTTTACATATATTTGTGTGTTCTTTCCGGTTTTTTCAGGCGTACATTTTTAATGGGTCGCGTGCGTTGGAGATTAAACAATTTGAGGGCAAACGGGAAAAAAAAATATGTATTGCCTAATTGTGTATAATTAATGGGGTTTTTCTGTTAGTTTGGCGAAGATTAATCGAGTTTGTTTAGTTATTCAAAATATACCGACAACCATCCGCCTTTAATGTGGTCTCACTGGCCGAGCTTTGTTGATCGAATCCCTCATTGTTCCATACCAATTTCATGGGAAAGCAAATGGATATAGCCGAAGTGGAGAAAGTCTGAGCCATAGTGACCATAGTGGCTTCGGAATCACTTTTTTCCAAGACCTCAACAGTTGGATCATAGCGTACCAACTCCTTGCTGGGCTCCTCATAGGGCACCAGGGCCAGACAATCGTCACCCGATTCAAAATCGGTATCAGCATCCCCATCCGCTTCAATACTCCAATTACTACAGGTCTGACTGCAACGTATGATTTTACTTAAAGTGGCCAAACTATCCGGATCTGTGGTATTGGTTGGGGTAGAAGTGGCGGAGGAGCTTGTCAACTCTTCCATAAGAACAGCTGGCACGATCTGCTTTCGTGGTCTATCTCCACCTGCTTTCGCCCGGGGCATGGGCGCTGGTATTACCTCTTGGGCTAAAACATTTTCACGCAATAATGTTTGCAATGTCATAAATGATTCACGTATCTCCTGAAGTTCTTCCTCGGTGTAGGGTGATGTTAATGCGGTATCCCGCACCGATAGGGCATTAATTAAAAACTCCAGATCATCATCCATGGCTAAGTTGTTGCTGCTGCGTTTTTGGATGGAATTTTGAAATTTAATTTCGAGACTGAACTATTTTGATTTTAGAAAAAGCTAACGGAACGTAGGTAATTGTGTGAACAAGTAGAGAAAAAGCCTACTAGGAAGTGAGATGAAAGATCAGAGTCTGTCATCTAGAGCGCCATTCGGCAATTCATTCTTATACGAGCCGAAAGCCGTGTACATTAATCAGCAAAACCAATCAGTCGCTGGTTGGCGTTCAATGAAGTAGGTCAGAAACGCTTTGCATTATATTCGCTCACCAATACACTCTTTTTTTGAGGTACAAATAGTATATTGGTTTTGTGCAAATGTATGTAACAGCCAGAAGGAAGCATCTCCGAACGTATTAAGCATATCGAGCCCCAACCGCGACAATAACGTAAGCGCCAAAAAATTTATTTATCGATATATACTCAGCATCAACAGCCGAGTCGCTATAGCCATGTCCGTCTGTCTGTCGTTATGAACACACAGAAGCCTCATGAACGAAGCAGTAAGCCAATTGAGGTAACATTTACCCAATCATTCCATGTTCCCATTTTCAATTTTGATCAAATCAAGCAAAATCAGAAAAGGTATTTCTTCTTGTTTAAGTTTAAGTCAAAATATTAAGAAATTTTAAAGCTTATTTTAGATATGGCAATGTTAGCATTATACAGGGTGTATATTATAGTGGTACCCGATGTTTTTATACACTTGAAAAGTGTATATTAATTTTGCCCAGAAGAAATATTTATTTTCGACCCCATAAACTATATATATTCGAGAAGGCAAAGCGAACTTCGACTGTTCCGAAGTTTTAATACACTTGAAAAACTTTACTCCAACTGATTTAACCGGTAAAAATATATATAGAAATAGATATCAAATATTTAAAATTTTTAAATCATTGATAAAAATTTGATACCATAAAAAAAACTTTTCTTAGTAAAACACATATTACGACCAATCGGTCTTATGACAGCTATACGCTATAGTCATCCGATTTTGATAAAATTTTCCAAAATTATGTTGAAGCATATAAAACTAATATATACAAATGACGCTACGATAGAAAATAAAAAAGTTTTTCCCACTAGAACTAATTTTTTGACCGACCGTTTATATGGCAGCTATATGCTATATTCATCCGATTTTAATAAATTTTTTCCACAAATATGTAAAATCATCTAAAACTAAAACAAGCTGAATTTTTTTACTGTAGTTTCATCTTACTCCGAAAGTGAGTACTAAGGCGGGGTTTTGGAAAATTCCTCCGGTAAATGTTGAAAATTCGCAGAAAACTGTTGTATGAAATTTTTTTTGTTTATCATCCGATCAGCTCCAATCTAATTTTAAGAAAATTGAAATGAAAATTCAACAAATCAAAACTGCATACCAGTTTTCCGGAAAAATTAACCCACTACACCCCTATGGGTGGAAAATGGATTCATTTTTGAAGCAAATCATACCCAAATTTGAAAGTCAGTCCCATGTGTTCTACCTATCGCTTTCGACCCTAAAATGACCCAAATCGTATGGGAATAGGGTCGTTATTGGGATCAAAAGTGATTTGTAGAACATATAGGAGTGACTTTAAAATTTTGAAAAATTATCCCCCAAAAATACGAAAATGTTCGGAAAACTGTTGTATGAAAATCTTTTGTTTTTCATCCGGACAACTCCAAACTTTATTTTACATGTTGGAAAATACGAAAAAATTTGTAAACAAATTTTTGAAAAAAAAAATCCTCCATTCGATCGGACCCAAATTCTTTTTGAAAACTCTATATGGAAATTTCAATAAAACTGCATTCACTTTTGTTGGAAAATTCACCCACCCATATTTTAAGCTGCACATACAAAAATATGAAATTTTGAAAATTTTTTAAAATATTCCATGAAAGTCGTAAAATGGACGGAAAACTGATGTATGGTTTTTATCCGATCAGGTCCAAATTTATTTTTAAAGATTTAAAAAAGAAAATATTACCATAGGGATTTTTGGAAATTTTGGAAAGTCCGGAAAACTGGAAATTTGTTTTCCAATTTGATCGAATTTAAAATCATTTTCAAATCTACCCCTAAAGTCGGAAAATAGGCGGATAATTTATCTATTTATTTTCATTAGATTAGCTTCAAGGTAGAGATTAGCTTTTGAGCTCTACTCAACAAAATATTACCAGCGGGATATTCCAATTTTTGAAATAACCCAGAAAATTGACGGAAAATGGTTAGAAATAATGTATTTTTGTTATTATGCTCATGTTTAAATACTTCGTTTTTTACATAAGTGCATCATTCAGTATAATATAAATATATATAATATATATATTTAAAAAAGGTTATTAGAGATTATTAATATAGCATCATTCATCTGCCACCAGTATAACGATTTCTTAAAGGCTCTCATGATTACCAAGCATTAAATTTTATTCTTTTGTTATTTTAATGTGTTAAAGTTATTTGTATTTCCAACGCTGTATGTCTCTCAATTTACTATTCTATTCTGCTTACACTATTTTGATTTCTACTATCACTTTGCTATTTTAGTCTCTAATAAACGCTGCTCGGAATATAATGATTAGCACAGTTAAATTAAATATCTTATTACTTATACCATTTACTTAAAATTAATTTGAAATCACCCGAAACAAAATAAGCAGAGCAAATTTCCAACTTAACTTTACCCTCCTTACAAAACTTCATCCTACAAAAGTATTTCAGAAACTTGTACTCTATCTCTTTCCCCTCAATATATCACTTGATAGCTCTAATTACAAACAACAACAGCAGAAGCAGCAGCAGCAGCAGCAGCTCGCGTTGACAACTTTCGAGCAGAAGTTACGACGCAATGGGAATATAAACTTAAATATGCCGCAATTTCTTCTGCCCAAAAATCTACCCCCGAAAAAAAGAAACGCGCAGTTTGAACTGTCAAAAATGACAAATAGTTCGCCAAGGATTTAATTTTGAATGCAATTGCAATGCAGTGGAAATTAACTGCCGTTAGAAGGAAAAAATGCTGTAACCCAAAGCAACCACCTTAAATTCGGGGTGTGTGTGTGTGTGCAAGAGGGGGGATGCATTTAGAAGGATTTTCTGTGTATATTTATAAATTACTCATCCTTATAGCGATTGCCCAGTCAAACGTTTTATTGCAATTTCAAAAAAAATCCAACCCAAGGTTGCCCGGGACAACTACGAACACACGTGCAGCGTAGAAGGGGAAACCCCTGGCAAATACGCTTATTAAAAATTTGTTTTTGCTTTTATTTGGATTTGTAACTGGGCATTGTCTGTCGGTGAAAAACTCACATGGCGATTTATATTTACAAAGCGCTGGGGCATGTAATTAAATTTTTTGTTTGTTTGGTTTTGGGGGTACTTGGCATGATTTAGTTGGAAGCCGCTTAGCTGCGAGCATTATTTCGCAATTGAAGTTAATTCAAACAAAAAATTTTCGAAGCTTCAAATTTTTAGTAATGTGTCGCTTTAGGTACAGGTGAAACTTTTTGATTCATACTTGAATTTTGAATTTAAATTTTTGTACAAAAACAGTTTATTTTCCTTTGTAATACATTTGCTAGGAAATAATAAATTTTAATATGTATTGCCTACTTTTTGGGGCTAGGCTTTCTAAGGAATTTAAGCTATAATTTTTATTGCATACTTCGGTGGGCCAAACTTCAATTGGAGAGACAAATATATTAGAGGCAAGGCCATCGCGTGCTCAAATAACTTTTGCTCAAGCTAAACAACATTTATGGGGTGTGCAGCTCAAGTCAATTATAAAATACATTTTCATTTAATTTACCTACAATTTTTGATGTCTTTACTGTTCAGAAATTATATACTATTAACTCGATATGCCTATCCATGACTCCAAGCATCACCACACAGCACAACAAACAAAACTTTTGCTGGCAAATGAAAAATCTGTCAGACTTAACAAACAGACAGCTTAATGCCGCAAGCCGCCACCCTGACCAGGACACACACACACACACAGCACAAGCTCAATGACTTGGCAAAAAAAGTCCCTTCCCGCACACAATGGACTGACTACTGGACTACCGACTGGTCTCTGTGGTAAAATTTAATTTAACATACAATTCACAAAATGCCAAGCGACAAATTCTCTCTCCCGCCCAAACCACAAAATTTTGTTGCCTGGACAACTTGAAAATTTTGTGTCCTTCCACAGGCTCAAGGCTTGAGCCCTTAATTATATTGAGTGTATGAAATCCTTTGGCCACACAGAGGAAGTGAAAGTGGCCAGGTCCTTGTATAATCCAAGCAATTTGCAATTTTTGGTAATTTGAGTTGACAAAACTTTTTAATGGTCACCCACCGAAATTCGATTCGCAACTGTTGCCCAAATACAGAAACCCTTTTTCAACAATATATTTGATTGTTATGTACTTAAAGTATTTTTGTCATGTGCGGCATAATGCAAATTTCATTTTCAATCTCATTTTGGTATATTTGATGATTTATGAATGTGTCAGCAGCGGAGCGAGGGCTCTAGGCGTTAATATGCTGGTGGGAAACGAGTTGGCTATGAGATGCCATGATTTGATTTTAATCTTTTTCCAGCCCGCTGGGAGTTTTTGGCTTTTTTGTTGCTCATAAATCTGTTAATGTGAGCAGATTAGTAAGGGGGAAATATTTTGAGTTTTGTTGGAGATTAGCTTAAAATTTGATAAATGGTACAAGTTTTGGGTGAAACACTATGGGAATATTTGGAAAAGGAATATTTTTAAATAATAAAAATAAACGTATGGTCACACTTATGTTAGTAAAATTATTTTTTTAATGTTAAGTAGAATAAATCCCTAGAAGTTTCTAACAATCTGTCTTTAATAAGATTTTTAAAACTGCGGCAACTCTACTATCGTTTATCTGATCGAAAAATTATGTGGGATGGATCTATAAGTAAAGATAATTTAAATATATGTCTAGAAGGTTCGAACAATCTATCTTCAAAGTTGTGGAGATATGGGGATTTTTTCAAATTGCGAGGCGACAACTCTGTTATCGTTCATCTAATTGGGGAATGATGTTAGGGGGATCGGTAAGTAATGATAATTAGAATATATACAGGGTTGCCCATATTCGACGGACCAATGTTTTTTTTTTTTAAAAAATCAAAGAAAAAAATAAAAATTTGGCGGTTGGCAATCTTAATCATTTAATTTGTTCCAAGTAGATTTGTTTACATCAATTTTTGAATATGATATCTCTCAAATGGCCGCCTCTGGCGTTGATGGCGTATTGTGCCCTTTTTGCAGCATTTTCCATCGTTTTCGCCAACATTTCGGTCGGAATAGCGGCTATTTCTTCACGAATGTTGTCCTTGAGCTCTTCTACGGTCCTTGGCTTGTTAACGTAAACCTTTGACTTCAAATATCCCCACAAGAAGAAGTCAGGCGGCGTCAAATCGGGCGAACGCGGTGGCCAGTCCAAATCACCACTTTTCGACATCAAACGGCCCGGAAACAATTTCTTCAGAAAATCGATTGTTATGCGACTTGTGTGCGGTGGAGCGCCGTCTTGTTGAAACCAGAACTGCCTCATACGCTTTCGACGAATAATTGGCATCACAAAATTGGTCATCATGTCGCGATAACGCTCCTGGTTGATGGTAACAGCATGGCCATTTTCATTTTGGAAGAAAAACGGCCCAATGACCGTTTTCGCACTAACGCCGCACCAAACTGTGACTTTTTCGTTATGAAGAGGCTTGAATCTCCTGAGGATTTTCAGTGGCGTAAGACGGCATAGATTTAGGGGCCATTCAATGTGAATTTTTTAATTTTTTAAAAGCACGTTGAGTTTTCACAATTGACTTGTTCTGTTGAATGTAAATTTCAACTATTTCAGAGCGCTCGCGTGGCGTGTATTGTTCCATGGTAAAAATCTGCTTGGACTGACGCTTCAAACGCGGTATGTCATTAAGCGATCTGACATCTCTGTCAAAAGTTATGGCGTTGCCAGATGGGTCCGTCGAATATGGGCAACCCTGTATTATTTCTCCCGGAAAGCTCATTTTCCGTGGCCGAAAAAAAAAAGTGGGGTATATTTGAGAAGCAGAAAAAGAAGGAAAGAAAATAGTATTAGGGGTTGCGCTATTGGTCGGTTGGGCGGGAGATGGGCTGCTATTTTGCCTGGGGTAACAACTAGCAAACAATCAAAAGTGGAAGAATCCAAAAAAGTTACCCTTTGTATTCAAAACTTTACTTCTACTCCTTAAATTAAAGACTTCTTGGATGTCTGCCCTTTATCATTCATTTGGCAATTCCTGCCTCCGGCCTAAGCATAAACAACTGTCAACAAAAATTTGCTATAATTATACCCAGTTCGTAAAATGTATCAATTCGATCGAACAGCCGTAATCAATGAAGAGTTTTACATGCATAAAAAAAATTGACACATTTGTTGAATTGTCGAAATATATTTTTTTTGTGTAAAGTGAAAATTTGCCTTTTGGGTGTGTTTCGATTGCCTGCGGCGATGGCAGGTTGCCCTGACATAATTGAAATTGACATATTTCATTCAACACCAAAAAAAAAAAAAAAAAAAAAAGAGGAGGAATTGCCAAAGAAAATTTTCAATTTTCATCAACGCATTGATTTGCTTTGATTTTGATTTCCATTCTGCCAACGCTCGGGGTCTTTATTTACCAACGCCACAGGGGGCAGGGGTAGGGGTGAGAGCGCAAACAGGGTAGCAACAGGGCTTAGGCTTGTAGCTTTGTGTGTCGATGTTGTTAAGCGCCTTTCACGAGTGTCCGTCGATTTGTTCTCCCCTTTTGTTGGCTGTGCGCGCGTCATATCCGAACGCGTTGAGCCTTGACGTAGATTTTTGGCAGCTTTAAATGGATTAGCCGCCCAGGGAGAACGATTCGATGATCAACTTTGGCAAAAAGTTGAAAATTTTACTTAAAGTGAATTAAGTTTAAAGAGTGAAAAGTTAGACAAATTTCGAAGTTGATGAACTAAGGACTTCCCTTTTCTTCCTGAGAAAGTGTTGACCTGTATTAAGCCTGCCTGAATGATTTCCTGTAATATAAAACTCAACTAGCGCCTACTTATTCTTTCTTTTTTTAATAAAACCTATCAAAAACCCATAAAACTTTCATTCAACACTTTGGCACCGAGACAGGAGACAGGAAATATGACATGACCAGACAAAGTCTGTCTGTCGTGTAAGCAATCCATGCTGGTCATTTAACTTCAACTCCAACTCTGGCTCCAACACTGACTCTTTGACTGGCTGTCTGCTGATTGATTTGCAACTGGAAACTAGCTAAAGTTGAAATTGAAATTGAACTTGAAAAGTGCACGGGCAACGAACAATGACAAGGCTCTCACGATTACACAAGCGGGGAAAAATGTCATGTCTTTTTGTATGTTGTTGTTGTTGAGTGTGACTCCCCGTTGTCGTCGATATGATCTCGTCATTACGACGCCAGGGCATGCCATGTGAAGGAAGGGGGGGGGGGGGGTAGAGAATGATGATGGCTAAGGAGACGTCTGCAAGTTGCGTTGTGTGGGCGACACTTTGATGTGAAATTGATGATGATTGAAAGTTGCATGGGTAAAGAAAAACGAAGCATTCCAGGAGATAAAGGCTGAATGAGAATGGCACTGAGAGAAAAACAGAAATGATGATGATGAAAACAAATGAAGTGGTAACAAAATCATCATCGATATAGTTTGAACAAACTGAAATGTCAAGCTGAACTCGTAAAATTATTTTAAGTTTTTTCCAACACAAATACATGCTGCAAAAGCGGTCAGTCACGTACAAATAAAAAATAAAACAAAAAAACAAGTATATAAAAAGAAAATATATTTTACACTCGTGTAAAATATTATGGAAAAATATTTTTGCATTTTTTTTACAGAGGGCAGCTCAGTTTGTAAATAACAAGCGTGTCAAAAATAATAAATAATTTGTTCTTGATGTAAAATTTTTAATTAACATGTCTGAAAAAAATGTATTAATTTAGGTGTAAGTTACTTAAAAAAATACAAATAAAATGAAAAAAAGGCACAAAATATTTTTACGACCGAACAAAAAATATTTTACTCGACTGTAAAAAATATTTTGCACGCCTGTAAAATATTATGTGTATTTTTTTTTTTTCTTATGGAAAAATACAAATAAAAAATTTTGAAAAAAGGCACAAAATATTTTACGCGACCGAACAAAAAAATATTTTACTCGACTGTAAAAAATATTTTGCACGCCTGTAAAATATTATGTGTAAATTTTTTTTTTTTTCTTTATGGAAAAATTAGTAATTTACATGTCTGAAAAAATTTTATTTCCATGTGTTAGCTACATAAAAAAAATTTTCCTTATGAAAAAAGCTCACCAAATATTTTACACTACCGTAAAAAATATTTTACACGCCTGTGAAAAATACTTTACGCCTGTAAAATATTATGTAAAAATTTCTTCATTTTTTTAGATTTTCTTTATGGAAAAATTTTTAATTACAAGTTTGATAAAATTTTTTTTGTACATTTTTACAGATCGGCTTGCAAATAAATTATGCGAAATAAGTGGACATAAGTGTTTTCTCGATTTGGAAAAATCCGCTCACAAGAAAAATGGTCGGATAATTTTCTATGGGAATTCCTATTTTTCGTACAATTTGCTTTAAACTCGGGTTTTGATATGGACTTAAGATGTGATAATTGTGGACACAACTGGTTAACAGAAGTAATCCTGGTCCAATAATTGTGAATCATATATGAGCAAATCAATAGATTTAACAATGCAGTGAAAAAAAAATATTGTAAGGGCGATTATGTTAATTTAAAAGTTGTTATGTTAACACATTTAAAAATACTAAAAAGAAGAAGTATTCTTAGAAATATGCGAATAACTTCGTCCAACTTTAAACAAGTTCATAGTACCAACCTTTGTTTAACGAAGAATTAAATGGACTTTTAAAATAAAACTTAAGAAAAAAAACATGTAGAATAACTATCAAAGAATTCCAAAAAAATATTTGCAAATTACCGATCTGTAATCTGCATTTTACAGCCATCTCATTAAATCGAAAAAAATACTGATTATAATATAGTAGATTCCTCTCGACCAGGTGATAAACAATCACATGGTTCATTTGTTATTTGACCCATCGTACGCCGCTGTTCGACTAGTCGAACAGCGAAATTCCATTTTTTAAAATATATTTCTCTAAGTCATAGGATAGGATAGGATCTTTTAAACAAAAAATATTGTGAACTTAAATATTGCCGTTGTTCGACTAGTCGAACAGTCTCACCTGGCGAAACTATCATAGGTAGATTTTTTTTGATAACGGAATCGTGTTAACTAGGTTCAAATAACACTTTCACCTCGACAAAAAAAAATCTTTTTCCGGCGCTGCGCAAAATCGGCTAAAGATGAAGATATATAGGGAAAATGAGTACTTAACAGTTTTTGGACCATATCTTCAGATTAAGGGGGTCCCAAAGTTTGGAGAAGGGATATACGCGTTCTACAGCGTACGATAGCTCAAATCCTGGGCTTTTTGACACTGCAGCACATGTGAATTTCTAATGTTGGAAAATCCGCCCCCAGGGGAGGGAAAAACTATTTTTCATCAGATTGAAGGCACAGATTCGTATGAACGAACATATCTCTGAGATGTTAAGCGTAAGAGTAAGGCCCTTACTTTGGTACTAAGACTTTTGAGAAAACCGCATATTTTCCACAATTTTGTAGAAAGATTGTTCGGATCTAATATATAATAAAAAAAATTATGTCGGTCTACATGCTTGTTTGTAAGGTTTATACCTCAAAGCAATTTTGTATATCATATAAACAAGTTTTATTTTTTTAATTTCCTCGTTAGTTTTCTTCATCCTTAAAATGTTCCTAATTTCCTAATTCAAGCTATTTCCCTTAATTTTAATTCCTGTTTTCCCCATTAAAATTGTTTAATAGTGCTTTTTCTTCAAGTGTATGCTTATCTCTGGTGGAAGCTGACATACAAATTAAACAATTAAAATACAAAACAAGACCAATTCCTCCCCCTGCCCATATATATATATACTACTCCATCATCTGCATTCGTTTTATGTGCGGCTAGTCAGAGAGATTTTTATTGGCGCCTCGGTTGGCTCCTAGATATATATGTGTCAAAACTACTTTTGTGCCATCGTAAATTTAATTCATAGGCGTCTACTGCGTCAGCAGCTGATGATTGTCATCATCATCATCCTCCTCCTCCTCCTCGACTTGAAATTGCGTATGCGAATGCTCATTGCATTTTTATCACTTACGCGAAATTGGTTTTTATGTGTCGGGTGTCTCATGTGCGCCTATTAAATTAAAACGTTTGCCTGTCTCGTGAAGAAGTAGTTCTACTTGCGTAGGGCAGGCAGTTAAATAAAATGCCCAGCTTGCCGTTTAAGCGATGACAATCAGCCAAATAGTCAAGTGATATATATTATAAAGTATGTATGTACAAGCATTTTCCTTCCAGGCCTAGAAAATATCTTTTGTGGTCGCGCGCGTATTGTTATATTGATTTATGGGGCAGAACACACACAAAAGTGTCATCAGTTGATTGCAATGAATGGTGGAAACTGAGGAGTTAAGTTTCTTTTATTGTTATATCGTAGTTATAAGACTTACGTAGTTGAGTTATTTGTGGATCAACAAGAATATTTACCTGCAATAAAAGATATTTTGGAACAAATTAGAAAAGGTTATAAGTGAGAAAGAGAAGAGATTGATATAAATATGATTTTACACACTCGAGCTTGGATTGAGACACACATAATATAAAAGACAATAAAAAATCTTTTTATTAACAAAATTATTTGGTGTCCATTAGGGCTAGCCTCATGCACGAAGCACTCATTCCATGTTCCCATTTTCAATTTCGACCAAATCAAGCGAACTTAGAATAGGTATTTGTTCTTGTTTAAGTACAGGGTTGCCCATATTCGACGGACCCATCTGGCAACGCCATAACTTTTGACAGAGATGTCAGATCGCTTAATGACATACCGCGTTTGAAGCGTCAGTCCAAGCAGATTTTTACCATGGAACAATACACGCCACGCGAGCGCTCTGAAATAGTTGAAATTTACATTCAACAGAACAAGTCAATTGTGAAAACTCAAATTATCATGTCCGATGAAGCCCATTTCACATTGAATGGGACCGTAAATAAGCAAAATTGCCGTATTTACGCCACTGAAAATCCTCAGGAGATTCAAGAAGTGCCTCTTCATGACGAAAAAGTCACAGTTTGGTGCGGCGTTAGTGCGAAAACGGTCATTGGGCCGTTTTTCTTCCAAAATGAAAATGGCCATGCTGTTACCATCAACCAGGAGCGTTATCGCGACATGATGACCAATTTTGTGATGCCAATTATTCGTCGAAAGCGTATGAGGCAGTTCTGGTTTCAACAAGACGGCGCTCCACCGCACACAAGTCGCATAACAATCGATTTTCTGAAGAAATTGTTTCCGGGCCGTTTGATGTCGAAAAGTGGTGATTTGGACTGGCCACCGCGTTCGCCCGATTTGACGCCGCCTGACTTCTTCTTGTGGGGATATTTGAAGTCAAAGGTTTACGTTAACAAGCCAAGGACCGTAGAAGAGCTCAAGGACAACATTCGTGAAGAAATAGCCGCTATTCCGGCCGAAATGTTGGCGAAAACGATGGAAAATGCTGCAAAAAGGGCACAATACGCCATCAACGCCAGAGGCGGCCATTTGAGAGATATCATATTCAAAAATTGATGTAAACAAATCTACTTGGAACAAATTAAATGATTAAGATTGCCAACCGCCAAATTTTTTTTTTTTTTCTTTGATTTAAAAAAAAAAAACATGGGTCCGTCGAATATGGGCAACCCTGTATATCGATATTTTCATATATAATTTCGATATTGATATTTTGTCAGCAAAATTATCGACATTATCGATATATAAACATGAAAAGAAAGATTGTCAGTTAAATCTAAGAATCGTAAAATTTTTTTTTTACCTATAATCGTTAGACAGAGATTATAGGAAGAAGTATTCAACTATGTGCTCATCGGTTATTCGGCTTCTGTAATCGGAAATCACACTTTTTATTGTCAAAGCCAAAGACACCGAGCTTCCGGGAGAAATAACTTATGCCATATGCCAAGTCGGAAAGTGATGGCAAGAATTTAAAATATTGCCAAAAATATTCGATAAACGATATATTGCGTTACTAAAATATCCGATGTTGATATATCGTTTTTTTCGACAAAAATATCGATATTCGATAAATCGATACTATTTCCGGCATCCCTAGTCTGTTGATACCACTTCCTTGAAGTGGTAGAAAGCATTGATGAATCACTTAATCAAAAGGAATTGGCCTTTGCTGCTTTTCTCGATATCAAGGAAGCATTTCACAATGTCAGGACCGATAACTGCAGCACTTGCTAAAATCGGCTCGCACCCGATTATAACTCACTGTCTGAATAACATGCTTAAAAGTCGAGTTTTAAAATCTGAACTCTGTGCAGATCATACTAAAGGGAGGATCACGAGAGGCAAGCCACAAGGAGAAGTCACATACCATATCCCCATACTGTGAAAGCTATTTATTAAGGTCTGCAATTTTTTGGTACAATACTACGAGATTTAAAAAAAAAACAGCAGATGGGTCACCCTGTATATCTGCTCAAAAATAACGCAGAACTTTCTTGAGAACAACAGAAATAAAACAGAGTGACTTAAAGAGACCTCGACAGCTTTAAAAAAGACAAAATCATGAAAATTCGTGAAAAGGTTAACTCGTTTTGAATTCGAATTCGTCTTCTTTTGGTTGATTAAATATTTAAATTGGAGCTTCAATATACCTGAAATATTACAGCTCTTTGACCGCAATTTAAAACTTAAATTTGAGCTTTAATAAACCTGAAATATTTACAGCTCTCGCATTTCCAATCAGTATTAAAATATTGCTAAGCTTTTGTTCACTTCGCTGCCTTTCCATTGTGTGTTTTCTCTCCATTGAGAAGCGGGGTCCATAAATTTTAATGCCAAAACAATGAAAATACAGTCAGTAGAGCGCGCACAGTCAGGTATTTGGGTCAATTTTTATTATTTTCTATCTTGTTGTAGTGTCTCCGGTTTCAACATGCAAAACAGAAGTGGCACAAATTTAAGCCTGCAAAAAAAAAGGAGGAAAAATACTGTAGCATATCATTTGGAGGCAACTGTACAATAAAAGTGGGTTTGTACTTTTAATGAGATGCAGCAGTACTTTTCCAAAAGAGCACTTGCAGGGTGGGGGTTGGAGTTAAAAAAAAATGCGCATATTAAATTGCCAAAGCATTTCGATAGAATGGAGACTTCATTGGGCGGTGGTGCGGCTACTGCTGCTGGAGCGACTGCTGCGACTGCTACGACTGCGACTGTCTTGTGCCTTCTGATCCTTCTTCTGCTGCTTGGCCGTCTGATAGTTGAAATAAAGTTGTTCGACATCATTTTTGAAATTGGTTTTAATCTCGTGCTTTAGATGACGCAGTAGACTCAAGCGATACTCGTAGCTTTCACGAAGTGCATTCCTCTCTTGTTCGTATTTCCGTTTGGCCGCGCGATGTTGAGAGGGTACGGGCGCCATGGTGAAGGGTAGAAAGGTGCTGAAAAGGGTCAATAATTAGGTCTGTAGTGTCATCCTGATGTTTAAAAAAACTAGGTGGACACTTAGAAAAGTGTTTTAAACACTGTTTTTCAATAATGTTTTTCCAATACTATTTTGCAGTAATGTTTTCCAACACTTTTTGTTTGTTTGTTTCCCAACATTGTTTAAAACACTGATTTCTAACATTATTTTTCAACACTGATTTCTAACATTCATTTTCAACATTGTTTTCTTTTCCAACACTGTTTTACAACACTGTTTTCCAACACCATTTTACAACCCTGTTTTCCAACACTGTTTTTGAACTTTGATTTACAATACTGTTTTCCAACACTATTTTATAATACTATTTTTAACATGGTCTAACAATGTTTTTCAACATTGATTCTCAAATTTGTTTCCCAACATTGTTTTTAACACTGTTGTTTAACATACTTTTCCAACACTGTTCTTTAACTGTATTTTACAACACTGTTTTTGAACTTTGCTTTCTAATACTGTTTTCCAACACTATTTTATAACACTGCTTTCATCATTGTTTTCAAACACTGTTTTGCAACACTGTTTTTAAAATCAAGGCACCAGATTGTTTTCAACATTGTTTTCTTTTCCAACACAGTTTTACAACACTGTTTTACAACACTGTTTTCCAACACTATTTTCCAACACCATTTTACAACCCTGTTTTCCAACACTGTTTTTGAACTTTGATTTACAATACTGTTTTCCAACACTATTTTATAATACTATTTTTAACATGGTCTAACAATGTTTTTCAACATTGATTCTCAAATTTGTTTCCCAACATTGTTTTTAACACTGTTGTTTAACATACTTTTCCAACACTGTTCTTTAACTGTATTTTACAACACTGTTTTTGAACTTTGCTTTCTAATACTGTTTTCCAACACTATTTTATAACACTGCTTTCAACATTGTTTTCAAACACTGTTTTGCAACACTGTTTTTAAAATAAACCAGATTGTTTTCAACATTGTTTCTTTTCCAACTTTTTTACAACACTGTTTACAACACTGTTTTACAACACTGTTTTCCAACACTATTTTCCAACACTGTTTTACAACCCTGTTTTCCAACACTGTTTTTGAACTTTGATTTACAATACTGTTTTCCAACACTATTTTATAATACTATTTTTAACATGGTCTAACAATGTTTTTCAACATTGATTCTCAAATTTGTTTCCCAACATTGTTTTTAACACTGTTGCTTAACATACTTTTCCAACACTGTTCTTTAACTGTATTTTACAACACTGTTTTTGAACTTTGCTTTCTAATACTGTTTTCCAACACTATTTTATAACACTGCTTTCATCATTGTTTTCAAACACTGTTTTGCAACACTGTTTTTAAAATCAAGGCACCAGATCGTGGCATTTCCGACGGTAAACATGTTTCACATCAAAGCCTCGTGAGTGTTAACCACACTCACTTTTTTAACATCCACCTTGATTTAAAAAACATGATTAACGGCCGTTTTCTCATGTTACTGTTTTTCAAATCCAGGTGCTTTTTGCCTACTTTTAGGCCGCATTTTAAATATTTAAGCTTGTGTCTAAAAAGAACCGTGTATGACGTAGTACATTTGAAAAACGGGAACATGAGAAAACGGCCATAAGACTTTTTTTTTACTCACTTGGCCCTGGATGAACTGTTAAGCATATTTTCCTTTACACTGGGCCTGGCCAGGGTTGGCAAAGCGTTTGCCAAAACTTTGCCGGCTTTGGATGAGGTGGTTGGTTGCTCTTCTTTGATTTGCTGCTTTTCTTCTCGTACTTTGAGTGTTTCATTTTGAAATTTTAACTCTATTTCCTCTTTAATCTGAGCTTTGGTCTCATCTGATATTTCTTTAGGCTCTTGTTTTACTTTGTTGTCCTCTGACTCTTTGATAATTGTTGTTTCACCTTTTACAGATTTGCCATCTTCTTCTATTTTAGTTTTATCTTCTGTTTTGACCTGCTCTTTTATGTCTTTTTGGTCCCTTGGTGGCTCTTCTTTGATACTGACAATGGTTTCTTTAGGAGCGATTGCTGGTTTGGTAGATTTGGCGTCTTCTTCCTTAAGCTTCTCTTCCTTCTTGATTTGAGTTTGTTCTTCCAATTTGACCACTTCTTTGACTTTCTCTGGCTCCGTTTCCGCCTTGGCCTTAACTTGTGAGCTTTTGATTTCTGGATTCTTTGACTTCTCTTCCTTCTTGATTTGAGTCTGTTCTTCCAATTTGACCACTTCTTTGACTTTCTCTGGCTCCGTTTCCGCCTTGGCCTTAACTTGTGAGCTTTTGATTTCTGGATTCTTCAATTTGGAGTCTTCTTCTTTGGCTTTGGTCTGATCTTTGGTTGTAGTAGGCTCTTCTGTACGAGTGCTGGGAAGTTCAGGTTCTTCCTGCGTCTGTGTTAATTGCTCTTCGTCAATTTTCTTGTCAGTAGACTCTTCTTTAGACATAATGATTTGCTTTTCTTTGACTTTCTCCGGCTCTTCAGGTAACTTTGACTTTTTATCCTTCTTGGATTTGGCCTCTTCTTTTTTGGCTTTATTTTGTTCCTTTAATATGACCTCCTCATCTTTCTTTAGAGTTGGGTTATTTACTTCTTCAACTTTTAAGTTTTGAACTGGTTCTTTTGCTTCTTTTAAAGTCTCCTCTTCAAGTTTGGACTCTTCCTTCTTCGAATTGATCTCAGGTTTTTGTATTTCAGCCTGGGTTTTTGGAGAGACTATCAATTCTTCTTTCTTTATTTTAGAAATGTCTTCTTTTTCCCCTTTAGTTGGCTCTTCTTTCTCTGTCTTCGATACTTGGGGTTCCTTGGCTTTCTCTGCCTCATCCTTGTCCTGAGGCTTTTCATTTTTGTTGTTAGTTTCTTCTTCTTTGGGCTTATTAACTGGCTCCTCCTTTTTCTTATTCTCTTCCCCATTCTTCTTAAATTTGTCCTCCTCCATTCTGTTAGCTGAATTTGGTTAATTTTGAGGGGGGGGGGGAGGATGTCAAAACATTTTACACAAAAACATTAACAAACAATTTTGGAAACACATTTCAAAGCCTAATTTGACCTTATGACCAAAAATATTTGACATTCCTTTACATCTTCAAAAGACCACAACACAAACCTTTAACCCCGTTTAGCCCTCAAGCATTTGGGGGCCAAATCAAAGCCAGCAAATCAAATTTGAAAAATAAAAAGTTTTTTTTTTGCCCTAAGGTAGACTGCAAATAGCAGGAGCATTTCCTTATCGCCTTCATTTAATATGCAAAAGTTTTAGCATGCCATTTTTTCTTTGCCTTAAAGTTCTAATCAACTGCCACATTCATCAAATTGCCACGCAACTTGAGCGCTTGCACAAAATTAGCAAAAACCTAAAGTCAATTTTTTCCAGGCTGTAAAATTTTAATAAATATTTGGTAGGAACAATTTTTTTTTTTTTTTTTTTTTTTTGTGTCTAGACAAACGACTTAGAATGGAGATTGGCTTGGGAATGAGATGATGCGGCAGTTGTGCTCACGTATTCTCAGTCTGTATGTGTGTGTGTGTGTGTGTGTTCCAATGTGTGGACTGAGATTTTAGACACACACAGTCTGTTGCCAGTTTCGGGGCCTTGCCAAAAGAAAACATGGTCTGCATTGGTAATAAGCTAAAGCTTATGCTACACTCTCTCTGTACAACAGGACCGGGTATGCTTTTTCCCCAAAATGAAGTGGTTAAGTTGTGGAAACGGTTATAAAAAATAGATTGGATTAGCCAGTGGGCATAGGTAGTTTGCTCTAGTAGAAGTTTAGCAGAAAGCTAGTACGGGTTTTTGAACTTTTTTTAAAAATAAGAAAAAATAAAATTTTGTTGATTTATATTTATTTGTTATAGTTTGTTTAATAATTTTGATATGATATTTAATGTTTTGGTCTTTTTTGCAGCATTTTCCATCGTTTCGCCAACATTTCGGCCGGAATAGGCTATTTCTTCACGAATGTTGTCCTTGAGCTCTTCTACGGTCCCTTCTTGTTAACGTAAACCTTTGACTTCAAAATATCCCCACAAGAAGTAGTCAGGCGGCATCAAATCGGGCGAACGCGGTGGCCAGTCCAAATCACCACTTTTCGACATCAAACGGCCCGGAAACAATTTCTTCAGAAAATCGATTGTTAGCGACTTGTGTGCGGTGGAGCGCCGTCTTGCTGAAACCAGAACTGCCTCATACGCTTTCGACGAATAATTGGCATCACAAAAATTGTCATCATGTCGCGATAACGCTCCTGGTTGATGGTAAACAGCATGGCCATTTTCATTTTGGAAGAAAAACGGCCCAATGACCGTTTTCCACTAACGCCGCACCAAACTGTGACTTTTTCGTCATGAAGAGGCACTTCTGAATCTCCTGAGAATTCCTCAGTGGCGTAAATACGGCAATTTTGTTTATTTACGGTCCCCATTCAATTGGAAATGGGCTTCATCGACATGATAATCGTTGATCGTTGAGTTTCCAATACCGACTGTTCTGTTGAATGTAAATTTCAACTATTTCAGAGCGCTGCAGCACGTGGCGTGTATTGTTCCCACATGGTAAAAATCTGCTTGGACTGACGCTTCCAAACGCGGTAGGCCATTAAGCGATCTGACATCTCTGTCAAAAAGTTATGGCGTTGCCAGATGGGTCCGTCGAATATGGGCAACCCTGTATACAAAATTTACGAGTTTTTTACAAAATTCCATCAACTGCTGAAACAAACAATAATTTGTTAAAATTCTATGAAATTTGCTAAAACGGTTAGTCTTTGAATATTTTAGTTAATGGTAAACAACAGGTTTTCTGTCAACAGTTAGACAAAAGGAACAGTCTAAATAAATTCAGAATTTGCAAATTTGTTGAATATTAATCCAGAATTTGTTGAAGCTTCAAAATATTATAGAAGGTTATATACCGACTAATGCATACTTGTATACTAGGTTTGCTTTGAAACAGGATTTGTGAAGGCAGAGGTTATATTTCGGTTTCTCTCAATCGATTTAATTTTTGTTTATTGTTGTTTCCAGAGTCAGATATAGCCGACGAACATGGCTGTCTTTCTGTCCGTATGAACGAAAAGATCTCAAAAAGGGAAGAGTTTAGAGCTTTGAAGTGTAAAAACATGAAATCCTTTTAACATGAAATTTTTTTTTATATTTCATATAAGCATTAGTTTTCCAGATTTTCCAAAAAAAATAAAATTTCACTTATCCACTTTTCCAATAGTTGACCCACTAAAAAAAACAAGATTAAGCCGATACGATTGAAAACAAAAAAGTTTTTAACCCCGAAAGGCTGTTATATGCAGCGATTTTGAACGATATATATATCCATTGAGCCAATGAAAAAAAAGTCTTTCTCACTAACGCATTTTTCGAGGCCGATCGGATGCACTATATGATATAGCTGCCATAGGAACGATCAGTTAAAAATTAGTTCTACTGCTTAATTGATAGCTTCAAAATTCATTGATTTCCGTCCTGACCAAGATTGATATATATAGTTTATATGGTCCACAGTTGTGAAAAATTTGGGCAAAATCTAATATACACTTTAAAGTGTATAAAAAAGTTTTTTTATCATCATGAACTATATGTATTCTTGATCAGGACGACGAGTCGAGACCATCCGTTGTCCGTCTGTCCCTCTGTCTGTCTGTCCGTCTGTCCCTCAGTTTTTAAAAGCTATTTTCTCTCAAAGTTTGCAAAAGTCTCTAAATATCAAATGCACGCAACTAATATGTCGGAATCGGCCGGATCGGATGACTATAGAAAACTTTTTTTGTTTTCCATCGTAGCATCACCAATCGTGGTATATATTAGTTTCATATACTTCCACAATTTTTGGAAAAATTTATTGAAATCGGATGACTTTGGCATATAGCTGCCATAGGAACGATCGGTCTAAAAACTAATTCTAGTGAGAAAAACTTTTTTGTTATCAATGATAGCGTCTTTAAAAAAACTGCTATTTTTTTTTTTTTTCCATGATATTGTTCTTAAAATAAGGAATCATGAATATTATATGAAAATTGATCTTACCGAAAAACTATAAATGATTTTGAATTTATAAATATCTGTCATCTATAACCTATATTAATTATATCGGAAAAATTAGTTGGAATGAGCTTGCAAGTGTATGAAAACTTCGGCACGGTCGAAGCCAGCTTTGCCTTCTCGATTTTTCTTTGTGGTTTTTCAACTTTTTGTTCCCGTCCGAAAGGTCTGCAAAATACTCCTTGTCGGCGCCGACGATCTCCTCGCGCGAGCTGAAATTTTTATTGATGATCCATTTTTGGAGGTTTGAAAGGAGATAATAGTCCGAAGGAGCCAAATTGGGCTAACTCGCGCACCTTAAAATTTCCGGTCTGCCAACACCATTTCATGCATATTTTTGACATTGTTCTATGTACCCGTATCGGAGGGCCTGTCCTGAAACTTCGCCCACCATGAAACTTTCAAAATCAATATTTCACGGTGTAATCTGAAGGAGCATAAGCTTCATAATATTTATCCAACTTTTTATTGTTTTCCTTCGACGTTTTGCCACTCAAAAAATAATGTGTTATGAGAAAACAAAATTGTCAACAACAATCAGCTGTCAAAACAAAACTAAGGGCTGCATCGCGGTGAAATTTGTTATGTCTGTCTAAATATGAATAGACTATAAGGCACCATAATTATTTTTTTACGTTACAGTTAATCTTACCAATTAATTATATACTTCATATATTTGTACTTGATTCGAAATAAATATTAACACTTTGTTTTTCTTTTTTTTCAGGTATGTTTTTCTTTCTGACATTTAACTTCATATGATAATAGGGAATTCTTTGAAAGTTAGTAAGTATTAAATTTATAGTTTTGATTGATACGAATAGTTCAAAACATGAACTATAGTTCAAAAAATTTGAAAAATTTGAAAAATTATATTGTTTACAAATTAAAAGCAAAAGTTCCCATGTTTCATTTGATCTAAAAAATTCTTATGCATATCTTCTGACAATTCCAAACGTAATATTTTTGGGATATATAGTGGTGTGATAATGTTTTGGAATTCATTATTTTTCATTAATAAGTTTATAACGTTTGTGAAAAATTTTTAAATTGTAATTTCATAAATGTTGCACTAGTACGCTTAACTACAAAATTCAATAAAATATCTAACCATTAACCATGAACCAATTATCGCCATCGATCCCTAATTAGGTTACCCCCTTAACCAATTCTGACCTTCCAATGGAACCTATAATTTTGCACACCCAAATGGAATCAACAACAAAAAAAAAGCCAAAATAAAGTCATTTAAAACCAAATTCCAAATTCTAAACAGGCAAACGACAACGCGGCACGCAAACAGATAAAAGCAGCCGTCGCCGCAGGAGTCGGTGGGGGTAAAAACCGAGCTAAAAGCCCGGAATCAGTAGCGCCGATAATCAATTCCGTTTCCGGCTGACGGTTTGTTGCTGCTGCTGCTGCATCGTGTGCGTGACCCTAAATATGCATAAACATTTCAGAAAATAGGAAAAAAAATACACATAATAATTGTAATAATTTTCAAGCGAGCAGCGGGTGTTAGTTATTGAAACTTTTCAGCTTGCGTGTCTCGTTTTCAGCGCCGCTTGCATGTTGAAAAATCCCATTGATAATGAGTTCATTGACGAGTTCATTGGCACATTGATTCCCATTGATTTTAGGGGGGGCCGGGGGTTGGAAATGCGGTTAAGCCGTGGCTAATCACGGTGTAGAGAGGAATGTGCAAAGCTTTTTAGGAATTTAGTAGGCCTAGAATTTTGTTGCTGGTAAAATTAAGCAAAATTTGCTTCAGTCTCTTTTTGAAATTTAAAGTAAACTCTTGACACAAAACATTTGCTCACAAAAGATAAAAAAAGCATGGCTGGCAAAAAGGCGTAAGTTTAAGACCAAGAGTGCAAGCTGAAGCTGCTTCAACTGACTTTAATCAAAGAACATACAATACCTTGATGCGACATCTAACAAAAATTGTGTCAGGACGCTTAAGAACTTTAAACGTTGGATCTAGATTGGGACGAAAAACATGTGAATATATTCGATACAAATGATTTAAGGCAGCGGTGGGCAAGCCCTTGCTTCTGACTGTTCCCATAGCTCCGACTTATTCTGAATTGTGGCCAAGTTGTTGCAGTTTTGCGATTGCTTCGCTTAGAAAACAATTCTTAACATCGTGTCGATCAGAAAAAAGTCATAGGCTATGTCCCAAGTCTGTAAACTAGTTCAAAGAGCGGCTTAAACCAGTTCACAAGTGGTTCAGTACCATATCTCTGGAACCACTTAACAGATCCTCATGAAATCTTTTACAGTATGTTTATGTCGATCAGGAAAGAGTTAAAGATTTGATTCGATTAGCTGCAAGAGTGTCAATTCTCAATTTTTACATAGCCGATTGGAATTGTACCGGGGTACAATTGTACCCCAAAGACAAATAGCTAACATTTCAGTATTTTGATCGCTGTAAGCTATATAATTCTAGAATAATTTCGTAAAAGCACATGATGCACCAGACTGTACCAACTGCTAATACCGGGGTACAATTGTACCCCAAAGACGTATAGCGTACATTTCAGTATATTGTTCGCTGTAAGCTGTATATATATAGAAAAATTTCTTAAAAGCACGTGATGCACCAGACTATAATAGCTGCTAGTACAGGGGTACAATTGTACCCCTAAGACGTATAGCGTACATTTCAGTATTTTGATTGCTATTGGATATATATTTCTAAAATAATTTCGTAAAGCACGTGATGCACCACACTGTACTAGCTGCTAGTACCGGGGTACAAGTGTACCCCAAAGACTTAAAGAAAAATTCAAAGTTTAAATTTAATTAAAATTTCAACATTTATTCTGACTAATACATATAATCCTAAATCATGCGTAGAAAAGTGGCTTGGGGTACATATGTACCCCGAATACAGTTCTAGAGTTTATTACATACAGTTTTACAGTGTTCGAAAAAGTGTTTATTCCTTAGATAACCAGAATAGAAGGCAATTGCTTGTACAACTTAAAGTGTGCTTCAAAATCTCTGCTGATGAGAGGACCGGGAGGTCCTTGAAACTGTACTGTACAGACAAACCCTTGCTTAATGTGTTATGCATATAATTCTTTTATAGTTTTTTATAGCTAACACTTTGATAATCAAAAAGGGGTTACTTAAAAAAATTCATTAAAGATGTAGATTTAAGAGTTGATTGCCGAACTTTAATAGGTATTTTCTCCCGCATCATGTCGCATCTAGATAATGAAAGTTCTTTGCTTCAACTCATCCCTTTTTCTTAATCATTCTCTTTTCTCCTTAAACCCCTTATACCTTTATGAAGAACTTACTCAAATGGCGGAGGGGAAGGAATTCCTGTAATCAAATTCAGCACCCCAGCCGGCACACCCGAAACTAAAAGAAAAATGTTGCTTTATAAGAAACTATTGCGAAAAGAATTACTTAAAGATGAGCTGAGTCCGCAACAGATTCGGAATGCCCGGTATCAACGGCAAATGGAACAGGCCATGGGCAAGTTTGGAAACTAAGCGTGAAGTGGGGCGGAGTCCAAAGAGTTTACTAACTAAAAATTTAAAAATAAATATTTTTTGCCAATTTTTGTGGTTTAACAGTTTATTATTAAGTGTTTGCCAGACAGCCCAAAAACAACAGCATACCCTAAAAAAATATCAACGGCTTTTAATTGCCTACCAAAAGCGCCAACTGTTACATTTTTGGGCCACTCCGTTTTGTCAACTTTTATTTATTTATGCAAATTTGTTTTGCTTTTATTTGTCACCAAATTGGCGTAAACTCTGAGCAAACTTTGGCCGTATATTTGTTTGTTTTTGAAGAGTTGAAAAAATATCCTGTGAAAATAAATTGAAACTGTTTTGACAATTGGTAAAAATTGTCTGGGCCTAAACTAATTGGCCCTGTCCAAATGGGAATTGAAACTTTTGTGTTTTAACTTTGACCATTTGTGGTTTTGTCACATCAACACGGCAACAGTCACGTTTTCTTTTTATGTGCGTGTCTCATTTTATTAATTAACTGTTATAATTTCTTAACTTTATCAAAATGTTTCCGAAAATTGTCTTTAAGCCTTTTTGGAAGTTCATCTTGTGGCGTTTGCTTAGGTTAATTTAGCGGCGTATGGAGAAAGTCTTGAAGTTGTGTATGGGCAGGGGTTCATTAGCGGTAAAAACGGCCCGCTCAATCATGGAACGTGGACTACCCTTGTGCTGGAGCCAGTATTTCCTAAAAGAAATGGGGGGGAGAAAAAGTGTTACTCAGTATTGTAATAACAGATAAATCAGTATTAAAGCAGATTTCTTATCTGAACGAGTAAACTGTACGACTATCTGATGCATAGCACCTTTCTAGAGGATAAGAAATTGGCCCTTAAGGTGGTGTGCGAAAAGCTGTAAATTGAAATTACCATATTTTGGGTAATTGAAAATTAATTACCATTACAATTACAATAATTTGTTTTGGTGAATAAAAATTTAATTACTATTACAACTACGATATTTTGGGGAATTCAAAATTGAATTACCATAGCAATTACAATTTTTTGGGCAGATCAAAATTTAATTACCATTACAATTACAATTTTTGGGTTAGCTAAAATTTAATTACCATTACAATTACGATATTTTTTTACATTTTTGGGTATTTAAAAATTTAATTACCATTACAATTACTTTTTTCAGTAATTAAAAATTTAATTACTATTACAACTACGATATTTTGGGAAACTCAAAATTGAATTACCATAGCATTCAAAAAATTTAATTACCATTACAATTACAATTTTTTGGGTTAGCTAAAATTTAATTACCATTACAATTACGATATTTTTTTACATTTTTGGGTATTTAAAAATTTAATTACCATTACAATTACATTTTTTCTGTAATTAAAAATTTAATTACTATACAACTACGATATTTTGAATTCAAAATTGAATCCCAGCTTAATTTTTGGGCAGATCAAAATTTAATTACCATTACAATTCCAATTTTTGGGTTAGCTAAAATTGAATTACCATTACAATTACGATATTTTGGTAATTAAAATTTAATTATATTACAATTACTTTTTTTTTTGGCGATTTTAACATTTATTTACCCTTACAATTAAATTTGTTCGGGTAATTCAAATTTAATTACCATTACAATTAAGATTTTTTGAGAGACTAAAATTTAAAAAAATAATTTGTTACAAATTGTAATGGTAATGCAATTTTTAATTACAGAAAAATTGTAATTGTAATGGTAATTAAATTTTAAATAAAAACGACCCAAATCGTGTGTTTTGGGGTTGTTGAACACATAGGAGCTGAATTATATTTATACACTTGAAAAGTGTATATTAATTTTGCCCAGAAGTTTGTAACGCATAGAAATATTCATTTCCGACCACATAAACTATATATATTTTTGATCAGGACGACGAGCTGAGTTCAATTCCGTCCGTCCGTCTGTCTGTTTCTACGCGAACTAGTCTCTCAGTTTTAAAGCTATCGAGCTGAAATTTTGCACAGAGTCTTCTTTTTACTGCTTCTCAGTCAAAGGCCTTAACTTACCCAAAAGCAAAAAGTTTCAATGAAGTGTCTGCCCATTTCGATATGATATCTTTTTCTGAAGACTAAAAATTCACTTAGTTTTCCAACACTGTTTTCCAAAACTGTTTTTCAACACTGTTTTTCAACACTGTTTTACAATACTTTCCAACACTGTTTTCCAACACTGTTTTACAATACTTTCCAACACTGTTTTCCAACACTGTTTTCCAACACTATTTTACAATACTGTTTTCCAACACTGTTTTCCAACACTGTTTTCCAACACTGTTTTCCAACACTGTTTTCCAACACTGTTTTCCAACACTGTTTTCCAACACTGTTTTCCAACACTGTTTTACAATACTGTTTTACAATACTGTTTTACAATACTGTTTTCCAACACTGTTTTCCAACACTGTTTTCTAACACTGTTTTCCAACACTGTTTTCCAACACTGTTTTCCAACACTGTTTTCCAACACTGTTTTCCAACACTGTTTTCCAACACTGTTTTCCAACACTGTTTTCCAACACTGTTTTCCAACACTGTTTTTCCAACACTGTTTTCCAACACTGTTTTACAATACTGTTTTACAATACTGTTTTCCAAACTGTTTTCCAACACTGTTTTCCAACACTATTAAAATTTATAAGCACGCAACTAATATGTCGGAACCGGCCGGATCAGATGACTATATCATATAGCTGCCATAGGAACGATCGGTCTAAGAACTAGTTCTAGTTAGAAAAACTTTTTGTTTTCCATCGTAGCGTCACTAATCTTGGTATATGATGGTTTTATATGCTTCCACACATTTATGGAAAAATTGATCAAAATCGGATGACTATAGCATATAGCTGCCATAGGAAGGATCGGTCGAAAAATAAGTCTTTGTGAGAAAAACTTTTTTGATTTCCATCGTAGCGTCTCCAATCGTAGTATATATTTGTTTTATATGTTTCCACACAATTCTGAAAAAATGTATCAAAATCGGATGACTATATCATATAGCTGCCATATAAACGGTCGGTCAAAAAACTACTTCTTGTGAGAAAAACTTTTTTGTTTTTTATCGTATCGTCCCCAATTTTGGTATATATTAGTTTTATATGCTTTCACATAATTTTGAAAAAAATTATCAAAATCGGATGACTATAGCATATAGCTGCCATAGGACCGATCGGTCGAAAAATGTGTTTTACTCAGAAAAGTTTTTTTTATGGTATCAAATTTTTATTATCAATGATTTAAAAATTTTAAATATTTGATATCTATATCCTATATATATTTTTCCAGTTAAATCAGTTAGAGTAAAGCTTTTCAAGTGTATCAAAACTTCGGCACAGTCGAAGTTAGCTTTGCCTTCTCGTTTTATATTGAACTTAAAAAGTAAAAGTACTTCACACACTTCCTACATTTTTAAGGTCCTTGGAGCCGGTTTTCGATTACGAGCAAATCATGCGAAATCGGAAATGTTAAATGTTTCCGTGTTCAAAAACCGATTGAGTTATTCGGCGAATAACTTAAAATTTTCATTCTTCATTCACCTGTCTTGATGGCAAAATATTTTAAACGAATTTCCTAAAAGTTTTTTGGAAATAAAAACCTTTACTAATTCCGATCGATCGAATTCGAAAACAAGAAGCATTAATCTGCTTTTCTTTTTCATTTCTTACTTACATTTCAGTAACATTCTCCAAAGATCCTTCAATCACACCCTTAACAGTGCCCTGATTGGTATTCATGCACCAGCCGTGTATGCCCAACTTTTTGGCCTTTAGTTGAGTGTGCTGGATGACACAGCAAAAATATCAAAAATATTTTAAAATTCTCAATATTATATTCCAAAACTTACCTTACGAAAAAAGACCCCTAAGTGAATTTACCTTGATTTAAATTCATTTCAAATGTTTCAAGATTTTATTCTTACTTACCCTGTACTTTGCCATACACCTCAAACATGGAGCTAAAAATTTGCTTAGCATCCTGGGCCGGATTAACAGCTGTCGCCATAGTTGATGCAATGGGTGCAATTGAACCCTTCACCGGGGTCGGTTGGGTCAATTTGGATTTCTTAATTTTGCTGCTCATGTTAGTGTCGAATTAAGGAATAAATGTTTTGGTGTCTGTTTGGTTGTAAAGTTGTGCTGAATTGTTGAAGGATTTCTCATATGCTTTTAAATTATTTTGAGATTTGACTCCCAGACACATTGACTCAAAATTATTCAAGGCACTTTTTTTTTTTGCTCTCACTTTTACCACTTCCGGTTCGTTAACTTTAACGGGCTGGCCACAAAAATAATATAAAAAAGAAACAGCGAAATTTCCAAAGGTAGCCCAAAAGGAAAAGATGACGCACATTTTGAGGAGTGTTTGTGAGTATCTCTCGGGTTGAAAACTTCAATAAAACGTTTGACGCCAGAGGCAAGCTGACATTTTCCATTAAGTGCAGACAGCTACCAAAAAGTGCCAAAAGCTCATTTGGCCAGAAGATGGAGACTGACACAGAGAAGGAAGGGTGGGAGAAACGTTTCGGTTATTTTTTTTTTTATATCCCTGGTTTAGTCACGTGAACTTCTTGTGAATATGAGAGATGCTGATGATGTCAGTTGATGGTTCTCAGTCACGGCAACTAAATGTTATGAACGTCTTTTGTATTGTACTATACAATATTTAAATATATGTGCATTTGGTAAAGAAATCAAGTGTTTTGTACTGGAAGAAATGTACAAACAGTGGAGGCATAAAAATATTTGATGGAGGCACAAAGAATTCTTTTTATTAAGTGCCATTTGTTCTATACCGAACATTTCAGGTTAAGCACACGTACAGCGTCTAGTTAAATATTCTGCATATAAGTTGATTAAATGCTTCTCAGTCAAATATTTCGAAGCCTAAATTTAACTTACCTCATAAAGCAAAAAGATTCAATAGAAGTTTTAATCAGCCGTCGTTATCTATTTTCGATATGATATCTTTTTCATTTTTTGTTAAGACTAAAAATTCACATAGTTTTCCAACACTGCTTTTTAACACTGTTTTCCAACACTGTTTTCCAACACTGTTTTCCAACACTGTTTTACTACTTTTTTGTTTTCCAACACTGTTTTCCTACTACTGTTTTTCAACATTATTAAAATTTACAATTCACTTAGTTTTCCAACACTGCTTTTTAACACTGTTTCCAACACTATTTTTCAACATTGTTTTTCAACACTGTTCTCCAATACTATTTTCTAATACCATTTTTCAACACTTTTTTCCAACACTGTTTTCCAGCACTGTTTTCCAACACTGTTTTCCAACACGGTTTTACAACACTTATTTCTATGTTTTCCAACACTTTTTTCTAACACTGCTCTTCAACATTGTTTTTCAACACTGCTTAAAAGTGTCGTTAAGGTGTGATTCAAAAATTATAATTAATTTTAATATATAGTTTTCCAACACTATTTATATGTTTTCCAGCACTTATCTAACACTGCTCTTCAACATTGTTTTTCAACACTGTTTAAAAGTATCGTTAAGGTGTGATCCAAAAATTATCATTAATTATAACATATAGTTTTCCAACACTGTATTCCACCCAAGGCTGCAAACTCTGTTATAGATTCCTTCGAAAATTGTCCAAGAGAACATACATCGAAAACCATTTAATAATTTGGAAAGGTCTTTAAAAAATATTCTTCTAACTTAGTTCTACGAGCATTTTCAACACTAAAATCTGCTTCTTATAATCTAAGATTTAGTAGAACTGAATAGTTCAAGAATGATATAATGCCTGCCTAATTGAATCGTATAAATTAATCATGAATCGAACCAAAACCTGGGGATCAGAGGATCCAGGAACTGGTCCATGAACCGAACCAAAAAATTCCTCACTGGTTTAAACCTCCGAACCGAACCTCTTCTAATATTTCGGAAGTTTGCAGCCCTGATTGCACCACTGTTTTCCAACACTATTTTACAATACTGTTTTCCAACACTGTTTTACAACTCTGTTTTGCAACACTGTTTTGCAACACTGTTTTTCAACACTGTTTTTCAACACTGTTTTTCAACACTGTTTTTCAACACTGTTTTCCAACACTGTTTTCCAACTCTATTTTACAATACTGTTTTCCAACTCTGTTTTCCAACTCTGTTTTGCAACTCTGTTTTCCAACACTGTTTTCCAACACTGTTTTCCAACACTGTTTTACAATACTGTTTTACAATACTGTTTTCCAACACTGTTTTTCTACTATGTTTTCCAACACTATTAAAATTTATTTTAATTTTTTTTTTTACAGCGTAAATTTCCCTAAATAATTTAATTTGTAATGTTCAAACTTCGACTACACCTTGTTAGACATAAAATGTTTTTCTTCCATCACTTGATTCATTCATTTAATATCCCAGTTATTCACAGACACCGTCAGACAGCGCAGATAATTGCCAAAGTTTATTAACGGAAACAAAGCCAAAGCATTAAGCAGAAAGCGGAAGAAGGAGCTGCAAAAAAAAGGAGGAGTTTTTGGCATTTCGACTGCGTCTATGAATATAAAATGAACGCGACGCGACGCGACGCTCCCTTTTGGGCTGTCCGAGTAGGCCATAAACAACAATTTATAAGCTTTAATGAAAATTGGTTGAGATCCGAGAGAACTGATGTGTTTGGTGGCGAGGTGAGGTGGTTTTTAGACCGGGGAAATGGACAAAGTCCTTTTTTCTCTCTCTCTCTCTTCCTTATTTGCTTACAAATTTATGGCACACTTGGGAGAGAATATTTATGTAAAATTGGTTTGCCTTTCGCTTTCAAGTGCATATGGAAATGTTATGCAAATTTTATGCCATTGTTACAAATTGTTTGAAAATGCTGCAGGCAAATTTAATTTCGCCAATTTGCTCATCTAATTTGTGTCGATGTTCAACGGGTATTTAAGTGTCGACTTTTTCAAACACTTTAAAACTTTTTTCCACTGCTGAACTGAAGCTGACAAAATATTTTGATTACACTTTACGAATAAGAAGCCACCAAAAAAGAGGCCAAGAGGACCCAGGACCAGCCACAGCGCACTCGAGCACAATTTCAAAATAAATATTATTGTAGGAAAGTTTCTGGCAAATGATAAGGAGTCAGGAAAGGATGATGCTCGTTCTCGTTTGTCGCGGTCGGAAGTGCAGTCGTCGTCGACTGCCTGTTGATGACACTTTGATGTTTGCTTGATGCCAAGCAGAAAAAGCAGAAGTAGAGGAAGCCTTATTCTTAGCTTTCATTAAGAGTGAACAAGAGTCACCTTAAAGAAAACTAACAAACGATCAAAAACACTAAAAATTATTTGTTCCTTTTTTCTAGAAATTGAATAGAAAAACAACTCCCTCTCCTACTTTCTGTTGACCCAATGATCTGAAATTTTGCACACACCTTTAGTTCTGATGACAACGCAATTGTGTATCATTGTAAATCTAAGACGTCCACCGCCTCAAAATAGGTTATAATTCTAGACAGTGTCAATACATTACACAGAAATTTTTATTAAAAAATTTAATTAAATTATTTAATCATTTGGTTACTTCGTGATTTGGAAGGAATATTGAAATAAGAAGTATTAACAATATATTTAAGCTGTTTTCATGCTATAACATCTTTTGGTTTTGTTATAAAATGTTTTTTTTCCCCAGTGCCAAGTAGCTAAGCTTTAGGTAAAAATGTGTTCCCTAGCATTCCCCAGCATAGGACTTTTTTCTAAATATTAGTAAATGGTTTTAGATTCTAAAAATATTTATTTCAGCTCCAACCTTTTGCCTCCCTTTGCGGTCTCGTTTTGTGACTGCTTTGCTAAGGACATTTTTGAAGGGCTTAGAGAAGACAAATCCAAATCTGTAAAAGATAATAGAAATACTACAGGAGAGTTTTCCAATAACTCTCGCTAATCTGCTGAAATTACAGACATTCGAAAAACATTTATTAAAAAAAGTGCAACATTACTGCAAGTCTTGTGAATATATTGAGAATAAATGTTGAGAACTTTTAAATGTGAAATATTTTTAAACATATTTTTTTCAAATTGTCTGGTCAACAGTGGCATTTTAATTAATCTTAGTCGAGATTTACACGATGAAGGAAACTTCATGAAGTTTTCTTAGTAGGCGAGAAATTTCAATGCATTTCTAAACTATTCGTTTAATAGATCTGAAAGAGTTCCCCCAAATTTCACGCCTACTAGGAAAACTTCATGAAGCATATTAATTAGGGGGGGAAGGAAGAAACTAACAAGGATTTTCTTAGTAGCGGCGAGCGAAAAGAAAACAGTTCAGCACTAAGTCACTTTGTTTTTTTTGTTAATGAGATGCAGTGTATGGAACATCAATATTCTAGTATGAGAAATTAACGATTTAAGTCCTTCTTAAATGAGGCCATTTACCCATAGAGGGTGTTTCCAAAGAGTCGTGTTGCTTGATAGTGCAGCACTAAGTGGTGAAACTCCATCTAAAACTAAATATAACCATGAGACCGATAGTAAAAGTACCGTGAGGGAAAGTTGAAAAGAACTCTGAATAGAGAGTTAAATAGTACGTGAAACTGCTTAGAGGTTAAGCCCGATGAACCTGAATATCCGTTATGGAAAATTCATCATTAGAGTTGTAATATTTAAAGTTTTATTATAAAACGCAAAAATATAACTGTTAAATAATGCACTTTTTTGATAAAACTTATAACTGTTACGGTCCCTGATATTAAACAATATTTTTTGTGCATTTTTTTTCCATATAAGGACATTGTAATCTATTAGCATACAAGAATTTATCATAAAATATGGCTTATAGTTTATTTAAATTATTATGCTTGCATTTTAACATAAAATAAATGTCATTAATTTGATAAAGTGTTGATAGACTTATATGACTACAGTGCGTTATTTATTCGTAAATATATAATGGCAAATTATCATTGATTTTTGTGTGCATATAATATGCACTTGTACGATTAACAATGCGGAAAGATTCAGGATACCTGCGGGACCCGTCTTGAAACACGGACCAAGGAATCTAACATATGATTAGGAGTCTAACATTAGCTTCATCGTGTAAATCTCGACTTAGTAGCAGTATGTTTTAGCCAACTTGACGTTGGCCTTTGGGGAGTTTTCCAACACTGTTTTTTAACTCTATCTTTCAACACTATTTTACAATACTGTTTTTCAACACTATTTTCCAACAATGTTTTTAACAGTGTTTTCAACATTGTTTTCCAATACAATTTTCCAACACTATTTTCAACATTGTTTCCCAATATTATTTTCCAACATTATTTTCCAAGACAACTTTACAAAACTGTTATTGAACTTTGTTTTCCAACACTGTTTTTGAAATTTTTTTTTAATACTTTTTTCAGACTTTTTTCGAACATTCCTTTATAACACTGTTTTCAATTTGTTTTCCAACACTGTTATCTAAGACAATTTTCCAACTCTGTTTTTAAGCTTTTGTTTTATAACACTGTTTTTGAACTGTGTTTTCTGCTTGCTGTTTTCAGTATTTTCCAACACTACTTAATAATACTATTTTCAAAATTGTTTTCTAACAATGTAATCCAACATGGTTTTCCATTTCTGATTTCCAAGGAATCGCCTGTTCAACCGTGGCATTTCTCACGGTATATAAACTCGATTAATACCATGTTTCACATCAAAGCCTCGTAAGTTTTAACTAAACTCACACTTTTTTTTTAAATATTTTTTATTTTTTCACCCTGCATAAAAAGGTTTTTTTTAAGCTACTCATTAAATATGAAGATTTAAGTTTTGCGTACTGAATTTTCCGTAACCAAAAGCTTAGTAAAACAAATTTAAAATAAATTATGATTGCGGCATAAAATGTAAAAAATGAAACAAATCTCATTATAAGGTAAGGAAATATTAGACTAATGCAGATAATTTCTCTCCATCATATCCACATAATAAAATGCATTAATTTTATGAACTTTAAAATGCCAATTCTCGCCTTTTAACAATTCATTATCCCGTTCACAAAATTATTGAACCCTAAATCAAAATCAATAGAACCGATAGAAAGCAAGGGGAAAAAAAATGTCATAAGTGATTTCCGGTTTCCGTTTCACGTTTCCAATCAAGCGTGAAATAATTTTGTAAAAATATTTACACACGGGACAAAAAAAAATATATATATATATAAATATATGAAAAAAGCTAATGCTTTGGCCATGTTCCATCGTGTTGCGCTTGAATGGGTTTTTCAAAGAAGCAGAAAATGGTGTACATCAGTGTCAGCTTAAGGCGTGGCTGGCCAAATCACAGACATAACCAGCACACACACACACACACACTCGAGAAGCTTCTAAGAAGGCGCATAAATTCCAGACACTGCCGCCCTGGTGATTTGTGGTGCATAGACCACATCAAACATCTGGGATTGGAGATGTGTGTGTGTGTGGGGTTAAGCACACTTGAAGTATGTGCACGCTTGGGTTAAGAAAAAGGATTTTGGAGTTCGCTTATCCCCACCCATCCTGGCAACCCAACCACTGTCAACGTCAGGGGCTGAAAAGAAAGTTCCCGCCTTGACGAGTAAGTAGAGAAAATATGAAAAGTCGTCTTGCCCCAGGAATTTTCACACATTTGAGTTGGGTTCGGTTCTTGATGCTGCTGCTGCTCTCACCTGGGTGGGTAGAGTGTGGTTTGTGGTTCTGTGGCTTTGCTCCTTTTTTTGTTTTTTTTTTTTTTGTTTACCACTGCGGCTTTTCACTTGTGACAGGCAACGTGTAATGCAATTATATTGAGGCAGGTTTATGTCACAAAGTTTTTCACATTTCATGTTGCATTTTATGAAATTAAATAAAGACATGAACATGAACTATTGATTGCTTAGAAAGTAAGAACGCTTTTAAAGGCCTTTCTCAAAATTAATTTGAAAAATAAGTTTTCTCTTCATTGATCAAAAATTCTACCTCTGGACTTTTTTGTAAGCGATTCCTTTAGTTTACTTACTTTGTCCATTAGCCTGAAAGTCTTTTCACTTTACTTCTTTTGCAGACATACATACATACATCTAAGTTAGAACCAGAACTTTGAAACTACACAATACTTGTAAACTGATTGTAACTGCAATCAGTTTTGCAACAAAAGGCGACGACTGTTTGCCAAGTTGTAATAAAGTTTGGTAAACAACATTGAAATTCACACACACACACACAGGAGCAACAAAAGTATATCCTTGCCCATTCCCTTGAAACTTATCTTAAATTCTAATGCAATTCTAGCAACATTTTGCAGGTGTGTAAAGATTTCATACTAATGTTCCCTTTTCTCTCTCTCTCTCTCTCTCTCTCTTTGCAGGTATGTAACAGCCGCCATTTTGTTTGTCTGTGTGTGTATTGTAAGTGGCAAACAAATGCATCCTCTCATAGATAATAAAGTAGTCCGGGAATAGGGAATCAGTTGCCAAGCACAATTGTATAGCATACTTTTTGGCGTGCCGTACGTGACGCTTATCAAATGCATCAGACTTAATGCACAGCACGGAAAAATTTGGTAGTGCTAGCATAACAACAACAACAACCACAATAAGTACAACAATTGTATTTTTACCGCATTGCCTTCGACTTGGATATTAAGTTCTTTACACAATACAAAAATCTTTCCAAAGGGGTATCTGGACTATGGCAAAGAAATTGGGCGACAATATTTGGTTATGTAGAGCAATGAGACGAAAAAGTTGTAAAGTTAGATAACTTTTATAACTAGTTTAGTATTATATACATTCTTGATGTGAAACATCTTTAATTTCGGTACGGAAGATTTTTTGGTGGGGATAAAATTTAATTTCAAAATAACGCGTAACGCATAACGCTCACACTTTTAAATAAACTTAGTAGTAGTAGGTTTTAGACCACTTGACCTTTGGCCTTTGTGGACTTTTTCAACACTGTTTTTAACACTATTTTCCAACACTGCTTTCCAACTCTATTTTTCAACACTGTTTTTCAACACTGTTTTTAACACTATTTTCCAACACTGTTTTTCACTGTTTCACCATTGTTTTTCAACACTGTTTATCAACATTGTTTTCCATCATTTTTTCCCAACATTCATTTCAACACTGTTTTCCAACATTATTTTTTAATGTTTTTTTCAACACTTTTTTGTAGTTTGTTTTCTAAAAATCTTTTTTTTTATAAGCATTGTTTATTAGCTTTGCTGCGAATACAAAATTGTATTCTTCGAAGCTGATAAAATTATAATATTTCCAACAAATCTGTTTCCAACACTTTTTAACAACACTGTTTTACTTTTTTTCACACTTTTATAACACTTTTTCCAACATTTAATTTTACCAACACTGTTTTTCAACACTGTTTTTGAACTTTGCTTTCCAACATTGTTTTTAACTTTGTTTTCCAACACTATTTTATAACACTGTTTTCAACATTAATTTCTAACAATGTTTTCCAACACTGTTTTTGAACTTTGTTTTTAAATACTGTTTCCAACATTGTTTTTCAACACTGTTTATCAACATTGTTTTCCAACATTTTTTCCCACATTGTTTCCAACACTGTTTTCCAACATTATTTTTTAACGTTATTTTTCAACACTTTTTTGAACTTTGTTCTCTTATAATATTTCCAACTCTGTTTCCAACACTCTTTACCAACACTGTTTTTGAACTTTGTTTTCTAACTCTATTTTCCAACACTATTTTATAACACTGTTTTCAACATTAATTTCTAACAATGTTTTGCAACACTGTTTTTGAACTTTGTTTATAAATACTGTTTCCAACATTTTTTTTTAAAACATAGTGTTTTTCGATAAAAAGTGTTGTCCTAATAATGCAAAACAAAAAAATCTAAAAATTATTTTTTTTTCAAAGGTAGAAGACCCTCTTAATTTGTATTGGTATTGAGTGCTTCCTCAAGCACGAACTTTGCTCCACTAAAATGGCTATATCTTCTAAACTATTTTGAATATTTGCAAATGGTTTGAAGGGAATGAAAGGGGAATGTCCAAGCTATAATAATAATGCAAAACAAAAAAATCTAAAAATTATTTTTTTTCAAAGGTAGAAGACCCTCTTAAGTTTGTATTGGTATTGAGTGCTTCCTCAAGCACGAACTTTGCTCCACTAAAATGGCAATATCTCCCAAACTATTTTGAATATTTGAAAATGGTTTAAAGGGGATGAAAGGGGAATGCCTAAGCTATAATAATAATGCAAAACAAAAAAATCGAAAAAATTATTTTTTTTCAAAGGTAGAAGACCCTCTTAATTTGTATTGGTATTGAGTGCTTCCTCAAGCACGAACTTTGCTCCACTAAAATGGCTATATCTTCTTAACTATTTCGAATATTTGAAAATGTTTTGAAGGGAATGAAAGGGGACCATTACGCGGGTCGTTGAAGACACCAGCATTGATAAAATTCTGTTAATAACCACCTAGATTTCAAATACAAACTAATGAGAAACGGCTTTAAGGAAGGTTTGGTTCTCAGGAAAGTTTTATATTCCATTCAAAGACCTGGTATTGGAAGCATCGAATGTTTTGGTTCGAATATTGGTTCATTACTTATTGTATATATAAGATATAAACGACTGTCGACTAATTTGTCGACGGTAAGAGAATGCTAAAGATGAAAGGCAATATTTGAAATAATAACTTTTCAATTTTTGCACCTTTTCGTAACGTTTCGCCATATAAGACTTACTACATATATAAAAGATCAGACCAACAAGCACTAACTACAAATGTGGAAAATCCCACAAGCTATGAAACAAAAATTCGGTTTGTGCTCATATTTTTAGCTTCTAAAACGACTCACAAAATTTAGTTCGATTTGGATCACTTTTTATATTGTATTAATTTTCCGAAGTTTGTAACGCATAGAATATTCATTTCCGACCCCTAAACTTATATATCTTGACGACGACGAGCGTGTTCATTTCCGCTTTCTCCGTCCTGTCCGTCTGTCTGTTTCACGCGAACTAGTCTCTCAGTTTTAAAGCTATCGAGCTGAAATTTTGCACAGCCTTTACTGACGAACGATAGTCGGAACCGGCGATCATGACATACAATAGCGCCATAGGAACGATCGGTCTAAGAACTAGTTCTAGTTAGAAAATTTTTTGTTTTCTATCGTATCGTCACTAATCTTGAAAAAGTTTTATGGTCTTACATAATTCTGGAAAATTTATTAAAATCGGATCACTATAGATATAGCGCCATAGGAACGATCGGTCGAAAAGAAGTCTTGTGGAAAACTTTTGATTTCCATCGTAGCGTCTCAAATCGTAGATATATTAGTTTTATATGTTTCCACACAATTCTGAAACAATTTTATCAAAATCGGAGACTATAGCAATAGCTGCCATATAAAGGGTCGGTCAAAAACTATCTAGTATGAAAAACTTTTGGTTTTAGTTTTATATGCTTCACATAATTAGAAAAATTATCAAAACGCTATAGCATATAGCCATAAAGAAAATTTTTTTTTCATTTTTATTATCATGATTTAAAATTTTTAAATATCTGTTCTATTCCTTATACCAGACAGTCGTTTATATAGCTGGCATATAATGAATCAGGCCAACTTGCTTCAACTTTGTTGGTTTTTAAGCTATTGAACTTTAATTTGGTTTGTGCTTACATTTTTAGTTTCTTAGACGACTTACAAAATGTGGTTTGCTTTGGACAATTATTTCATGTAGCTGTCATATAACCGATCTGGCCAACCTACAACATTTTTGGTACATTTGCGATTTTTTTGAAATCGGGCAAGTTGGGGCAAAAATTGTTAAATATGCATGAACCTACACACTTTTGTTAATAAGTTAATAATAAGGTTTGGCGATGTAAAAATTAAATTGCTCCCAAATTACCTACTTCAATTAGCATCACCTTTTATTCCAATGTCAAATGACAAGCTATTCACATTGAAAACAAGACAACATAAAGGCCTACTAGATTGTCATGTCTCATGCATCGAACTTACTTACTTTAAAAGTAATTAAAATTACTTCCTCTAGTCCATCAGAGTATTATAAAGTCGGCACTTTTTGAATTAAATTTTTTTACATTTTATTTCTCCTACTTTCTGCGCACTGCATCAGATTTGTTGTAGCTGACTTGCTTGTTCACCAGTTTGTTTATTTAATGTTATTCACTTATCCAGCATGTGCAGGCAACTGGCAGGATGTGTTCAGTCAGTGACTGACTCACAAGCTGAGTGAACAATTTTCATGCGCATTCATTAGCCAATTTAACGCCTCTAATTAAATGCCTCAAGACCCTTCTCTCTGCATTAGTAAACCGGCACTTACATGTATTCATAATTATTCTCTGGCCCTTTAATTCCTTGCACATATTTGCTAATGCAATTATCAGGCATAATTATGCGTTTATTGAACAAATGAATTGCTGTATTGTGAAGTAGGAGGTGAGAGGAGGCACAAACAATAGACAGAGACAGACAGTCCAGAAATTCACTTGCATTCCCTCCGGCCAAACCCAAAATTGCATTGTTGTGGGGCAAATATTTTTGGGCAAGAGGCGAGAGACTGTTTCTCGTCTGATGCCCGATTTGCAATTTAATCGCGTTGTGTTTTTCGCGTGAAAAGGGAAGAGTCGGGAGTCAGTCTTTTAATGAAGTTGCAAATGTGTGTGGAACAATTTGGGCCTAATGAAAATGCGAAAACAGCATATAGAACACTTTTTGATAATTTTATGGCCCCAACAGGATGTTTATCAGCGGCATCAATCGAAATTCCGCCAAAAAGGAAAAAGTAAAGTAAAGTGAAGCTAAACAAACATTTTGTGGACACACACATGTGTTGGAGGAGAGCAGGCCAAGACGACGACGACGACATATGTGAAAATTGTCTAATGGGGCAGCACTTGCTGCTAGATCTCCCCCCCATCTTGTATTCATGAAGTGCAAATTGGCAAAGAAAGAAGAAAAAACAAATATTGCGAAACGAGTGTGTGAAACATGCGGAAATAACACGAATTTAAGTGAATTTAGTGAAAGAACACATCAGCAGCAGCAAATCAACGACCAAAACCAAAAATAAAGCAGAACGAGACCTTCACTTAAATGGGCAAACCACAGTCTGGGGGCAAATGGCAAAATATAAATCTTCTTGATGTGTGTGGGGGATTTGTGGACACAAAACATCAGTTCTGAGACTTTGACATTGGATTTTTGGTTATTTTTTTGAAGGTTATATTAAGACTGGCTTAAGACTTAAGCTTTATGATTGAATGAGGTAAAGGTTGTGGGCATTGCAAATATTTCTAGAAATTTTAACAAGCAATTAGTCATATATTTGTTGAAAAGAACATAACACTATCTGTCACATAAACTTACAACTTAAACGTTAACTGAATACAGTGTTGGAAAATAGTAAATAGTGCTGGAAAACAATGTTGAAAAAGAATGTTGGGAAACAGTGTTGCAAACAAAGTTGAAAATAATGTTGGAAAACAATGTTGAAAAATAGTGTTGGAAAACAATGTTGAAAATCAGCGTTGGAAACAAAGTTGAAACACAGTGATGGAAACGAAGTTGAAAATAGTGTAGGAAAACATTGTTGAAAAGCAGTGTTGAAAGAGTGTCGTACAAAATTTAAAAACAGTGTTATAAACAGTGTTGGAAAACAGTGTTGGAAAACAGTGTTGGAAAACAGTGTTGGAAAACAGTGTTGAAAAACAGTGTTGAAAATAGTCTTGAAAACAGTGTTGGAAAACAATGTTGCAAACAGTGTGTGAAAACAGTGTTGAAAACAGTGTTGAAAACAGTGTTGAAAACAGTGTTGAAAACAGTGTTGAAAACAGTGTTGAAAACAGTGTTGAAAACAGTGTTGAAAACAGTGTTGAAAACAGTGTTGTAAAACAGTGTTAGAAAACAGGGCTGCAAATCGGCTTTAAACCGAACCGGTTCCAAACCCGGAATTCCGACTTTTCTTTACTGTGAACCGAACCTTGAACCGAACCTCTTGTGAAAAAAATAGCTCAACTTGAACCTTTTCCGAACCAAAACTTTCGGTTCGATTCAACAAAAGTTACAACTCTTAGTTAATCGGGCATTTACTAATGAAAGAAGTAGCATAGACCAACAATTGCTCAAAGAAATACTACTAATAAATTTCAATTGAAAATAATGGAAATCTGATATTCAAGAAAGCAAAAAATCGTAATTTCTGTATATTTTTATACACTTGAAAAGTGTATATTAATTTTGCCCAGAAGTTTGTAACGCATAAATATTCATTTCCGATCCCAAAACTATATATTCTTGATCAGGACGACGAGCCGAGTTCAATTCCGTCTGTCCGTCCGTTCGTCTTCGTCTGTCTTCTGCCGACTGTCTTCTGTTTTAGAACTATCGCTTAACTAAATTTTGCACAGAGTCTTCCTTTTACTGCACGCAACTAATATGTCGGAACCGGCGGACGGATGACTATACATATAGCCATCGTACTTTATAAATTTTTGCGCCATTCTGAAAATTTGTAGTCACTAATCTTGGTATGTTAGTTTTATATACTTCCACAAATTTGGAAAAATTGATCAAAATCGATACTTAGCATATAGCTGCCAAAGGACCGATCGGTCGAAAATGGTTTTACTAAGAAAAGTTTTTCTATGGTATCAAATTTTTATTATCAATGTTTAAAAATTTAAGTTCTGTTCTATATCCTTATATATTTTACCGTTAAATCAGTTGGGGTAAAGTTTTCAAGTGTATAAAACTTCGTACAGTCGAGTTACTTTGCCTTCTCGTTTTTTATAATTTTAACAAAATAATTACTCTTCTATATAAATTTGGTAAATCTTGGGACGAACCAATGTTCGAACCAAAACCTTGAACCTTAAATTTCTGAACCATAGGAAAATTTTGGTTCGATCCCGCGAACCGGACCTCCGCAAAAATTATTTGGGCTTGCAACCCTGCTGGAAAATAGTTTTGGAAACAGTGTTGGAAAACAGTGTTAAAAACAGTGTTGAAAACAGTGTTGAAAACAGTGTTGAAAACAGTGTTGGAAAACAGTGTTGAAAACAGTGTTGAAAACAGTGTTGGAAAACAGTGTTGGAAAACAGTGTTGGAAAACAGTGTTGAAAACAGTGTTGAAAACAGTGTTGAAAACAGTGTTGAAAACAGTGTTGAAAACAGTGTTGAAAACAGTGTTGAAAACAGTGTTGGAAAACAGTGTTGGAAAACAGTGTTGAAAACAGTGTTGGAAAACAGTGTTGAAAACAGTGTTGAAAACAGTGTTGAAAACAGTGTTGAAAACAGTGTTGAAAACAGTGTTGAAAACAGTGTTGAAATATAGTGTTGGAAAATCCCAAAGGTCAAGCGTTTTAAAACGTATTATTACTAAATTTAATTAAAATGCCACAATTGGTCAGGCATCAGCACCACCAAAAAGTCTTTCGTACCAAAATTAAAGAAATTTTACGTGTATTGCATTACACTGCATTTAATAAAGAATCAAAGTCTAAAGTTGAAATAGTCGTAGCTAGCTTACTTTTCATTAGTTTTGATCTGATTAGTTATTCCACTGATCAAAAACTTTTCAATTCAATTTCTTGCCCAAAAGTTTTTAGTTCTCAACTATTTCCAAGTTTATCCCAAAAGTTAAGCCATTTTTGGATGCTGTCCCCATTGGTGTCGTTTATTTTCGTTCCACTTAAAATGCCAGTCACAGAAAATCGAAAAAAAAAAATTCTTCTCTAAAAGCTACAAAAAATTAATTTGCCAAATTCTTTCCCCCCTATAATCAATATAATTACCCAGGCTATTCGAAAATGTCGCACACGTAACACAGAGAGAATCGAAAAAAAAATTGCTCTTGGGCCAAGACAAAGTGAAGGCACGTAGCAAAAATACATACATACGCACTACGTAGGCAAACATTTAGCCAGACAAAGTAATTGACAAACATGCCACACTGCAGCTAACACACAAATTAGTGACTACAGAGGACACAGGACAATTGATTTTGCCTTTGACTGGCAGTTAAAATGTCAATTACCCAGGTTACAGGAAGGGAACATTAACATTTTGTATTTAAATGAACTCACATAAAATTATTTGCATCCAAATGGCGGCCCATAAAGACATTACGCGCCATAAAATAATTTGTTCTCTTGGCGTTGGTGGCGCCCTCTTTCGTTTACGTTTTTAAGCAAACATTTATCAGTCTGCTGTGGGGGGGATACCCTGTCAGCGTAAATAGTTTTTATTATTGAAAGCATGAAAGGACGGAGGCTCGTTTATCAATGGACCATTACAAGGAAAAGAGAAATTGACTTGCCATGTGGCGCCCTCTGTTGGTCAGCGCTTGCCAAATTGCAATGTGTTGTTTGTCGTTGTTGTTGCTGTTGCATATCCGGAATGTTCGTTCGTGTTTGTCCTGGCAAACACACCCAGTGGCAGCGACAGTGGCTGGGTAGGGAGACTGCAACTAATATCCGTTTCCGTTGTAGACAAAATGTGTTGCCATTTATAATGCCAAAAGTGTTTGGCGGACAATATCAGATGCCAGGGACAAAGTTTGCCAAAGGAGGGAGGGAAAGGGAAGGGATCTGAGCAAAACAATTTGTTTTGTTTGTTGCAATGTAAACAATTTGGGTTTGGGATGCGACACATTACTTACTTTTGTAGTTTGACTAATTTGGTTAACTCAACGAGAAAGACATAAAATATGCAAATGTGAAATGCAGTTGAAAACTTAAAAAAAAATGCCATTATTTATTATTGGAGATGAACCTCTGAGGGAGAATCCCTAAGCGTCTGGAACTGGAATGCTCAGCAACAGCGACGTTCGCACACCGTCTGTATAAGCTCTTTTCGCCTGCAGCTCTGCTGTTGCGACAAAGCAATTCCGCGTGGCAGTAAAACGCTCACATACGTAAGCTTAAATGTAATTGAATTGTTTGCCGACCACTGATCTAGTGATAAAATAGTAAATGAACGCCGTAAAGCCGAATTTTTACAGTAATTTTATTGTATGCCGAAAGTGAGTACTAAGGCATGATTTATTGAAAATTCTGCTGGGGAAATGTGAAAAATTCGCAGAAACCTGTTGGAAAAAAATTTTTGTTGATTATCCGATCAGTTTCAAATTCATTTTCAAAGATCATGGTGCCTGAAAAGTATTCTGTTTAGCTGGGGCAGAGTAATTCAAAAAATTTCACAAAGACAACAAATCATATAATCAAAAGCAAACAAATTAGACAGAATCCTTTCGAATTTTTTAAGTAACACTTCAGGAAAGTAAAAAAGAGTTTTTACTGGCCACGAAACATGTTGAACTTTTTTTTACTTTTTAGCCTTTTTATCAAGGAAGCAAACCGGTCCGATACCTAACCTCAGCGAGCCGGTTCGGTTCGGGTTTTATGGATTGCCCGAACTGGACCATGAACCAAACTTTTTGACGCCTCGAACCTGAACCCGATCCGGACCATTTATATAACAAAAATGGTTCGGTTCACGATATCGAGTAATTTTCCATTGAATGAAATTCTTAATAAAAATTTCCATGACTCAATTTCGGGTTATGAAACAGATAAGTAAAAGGAATGAACAAATATAAATTTGATAAATTTCTTCAAAAATTTTCCAAGATAACATAAATTGACAACAATTTTTTAAACTTTTGGAAAGATCTTTTAAGACTTACAAATATTGCGATTACTAACTACCTATTTCTGCAACCCAACCAATTTGTTGCTTGTAATCTAAGACAGTCACCATCAGGAGCATAAAATGTCTATAATCGCAAACTTAAACTATGTTGGATAAGGTTAGAATAGAGCGGTTGCTGGCGTTTCACCACACTTAGTTCAAAATGATGTGTCTGAAAATTGATATTAACTATATTTTGGAGGTTTGGATGAAATCAGATATATAGGTCTAGGCGTAGTTTTAGCTGTTTCAAATTGATTCTGTTAGATAAGTGAGGTCTATTAGAAGATTCGAGATATTCTTGTCTCCGTTGAATTGAGGCAAAAACAGACGAAGTTGGAGAAACACTCTTTCTCTTCCTTGTCCCGTGGTGGAGACCAGCCAGTACCCTGGTATGGCCCTTAGATTCCATAGGTTTGTTGAGCTCTTTGCGAATCGAACCTATAGATTCCCCCCGAACTTGCTTCTTATAGCCTACTCCTTGCAACAACTTAACACTCTTACTCCCTAACCTCTTCTTTCGCTCCCAAAAAGTAAAATAAAAACTCATTGGTTGACCCTCAATCCCCAACTTCAGCCTGTCACCAATTTTTTGTTTCCTTATGCATTACGTCTCACTTTTATCGAAATCCGCACGCAACTGCTTAAAAAGCCTTTTCGATTTCGGAAAAAAACGCACACATTTTCCTGAAGGTCCTCAGAACAAGCGTGACAAAGCCAAATGTGACTTTGAAAATTTGATAAATGACCCAAAAGTTGCCAACGCCGGCAATTGGGGGGGGGCGGATTCAATGTCTGGCAATGAAATAAAAGCCAAAAGCGGAACTGAAATGCCGCACGAATGAATGAATGAATCAATGGGCAAAATGGAAAACGTGCAAAGGCTCGCGACACATTTTGTGACAGGCAAACGCCACATGTGCCTCCCTTCGTTGATTCATTTAGTCAAAGTCATTGGCTCATTTTCCTCTTAGCGAAAATTGTTAGACATTTATTTTCAGCTTATTTGATACTTTTCCTTTAGAGCCTTTTATTCTCGCTCAAATATTGATATTAAAAAATCGCATCACGTCGCTTAAGTTTTTCTTTTGGTAAATAATGTTGTGGAAAATTTATTACGCAAGCAAAATGTCTGCCTATTGATGTGTGAGAGGCGGCAACACCATACCTCCCGGTGGTAAAGGCGCTGAGACAGCTGGATAAATGCGATTTAGTGAGAGATTTACTTGGAGGGGATTCCCCTCCTTATTCTTCTTTGTTGGGCTGATGACTTGACAGGTGTCAAAGTGAAAGAGCAAACGAGAGTGAAATATAAAGAGAGATATATATATATATAGGGATTATAAATAAGTGAAAATAAGCATCTAATTGGAATATATTTAAAAAGAAAGAAATTTTCAAAATGTATAAAGTACTTGTTTCTTACACGAACGTTGGTTCAATTTGAAATAAGACTAGACCCAAATCAATGTTAAAGTTAAGGTTCACAGGTTGCTCGAATGTCACCGCTTTCGACCTTCTCTGTAGCATCAACTAATGTGATGGGCAATAGCCCCTTTCCATTTTCATTTCTTTACGACTTTACGACACAAAATCAATTTTTTGACAATGTATGTTGTCATTTTTTACGTTTAAGGAATTCTCAAGAAACATTTGCAGCATTTCTTAAGTGAAAATAGGCTTTAAGACTGAACAGTCTTTTTGTGAACTAAGTCAGTTGCTCACTTTTAAGCACAAAAATTAATTTCACGCCATTATAAATAACAAGAAGAATAAAAAATGGTAAAAAAAAAAATTTCACCACAAAATATTTTACAGGCATGTAAAATTTATTTTCATAATAATTATATTATAAATAATAATATATATATTATTATAAATAACAATATTGAACTAAAAATGGAAAAAAATTTTACCCACAAAATATTTTACAAGCGTGTAAATTTTTTTTTTTATTTTTTTTACAGCATGTAAAATATTTTTTTTTCATTTCATTTCTGCATCATGTTTATGTGTATTCTAGTGCCTAAATGTTTCGTAAGCGGGGTCAAACCTAGGTTTTCCGGACAACAAATGAAATGAAATGAAAAATTTTACCACAAAATATTTTACAGGCATGTAAAAAATTATTTTCACGGCATTATAAATAACAACATTGAACAAAAAATGGAAAAAAAAAATTTTACCACAAAATATTTTACAGGCGTGTAAATTTTTTTTTTTTTCATTTTTATTTTACAGACATGTAAAATATTTTTTTTTTTCATTTCATTTCTGCAGCATGTTATGTGTATTCTAGTGCCTAAATGTTTCGTAAGCGGTCTTAAACCTAGGTCTTCCGGACAACAAATGAAATGAATTCAACAATTTTACCACAAAATATTTTACAGGCATGTAAAAAATTATTTTCACGGCATTATAAATAACAATATTGAACTAAAAATGGAAAAAAAAAATTTTACCACAAAATATTTTACAGGCGTGTAAATTTTTTTTTTTCATTTTATTTTACAGGCATGTAAAATATTTTTTTTTTCATTTCTTTTCTGCAGCATGATTATGTGTATTCTAGTGCCTAAATGTTTCGTAAGCGGGGTCAAACCTAGGTTTTCCGGACAACAAATGAAATGAAATTAAAAATTTTACCACAAAATATTTTACAGGCATGTAAAAAATTATTTTCACGGCATTATAAATAACAACATTGAACAAAAAATGGAAAAAAATTTTACCAAAAAATATTTTACAGGCGTGTAAATTTTTTTTTTCATTTCATTTTACAGGCATGTAAAATATTTTTTTTTTTTCATTTCATTTCTGCAGGATTTTCTGACTCTCTGAGATATACTATAAAATAACTGGTTAAACTGCTGGTTCTATGTCTACAGCAAGTTCTTACTCCCTACGTATCAAGAAAGTTGATGCTTCATAAAAAGTTCCAATTCATTTTTCCATCTTTTGCACTTTTTATTTATTTTCTTTGAGCACAGAAAACCCTTAACACAATTCGAATTATTCATAAGTCCTTAGCATAAGCCACACAATAAATAGCTTTTGTAGGACATTTTGCATTATTTATGATTGTCAATATTTGCAATAAAGTGCATAAAGAAAAGCGAGCAACTGCTTTTTTCTTCTCATATTTATTTATTAAAAGAAAACAACAGAAAAAAAAAACATCATAATATTTACCATAAAAAGCAAAGAAAAACTAGTTAGATTGAGGTAAGGAGTATGAAAGGAACAAGCTAAGCGGACAACCAGAAAAGGGCACAGAAAACGAGGCTAATATACAATAATACAAAAAAAAAAAAAGGAGGGACAAGAAAAAGCCGCATAATAAATCATGGCAAGGACCCTGGTACATGGCAGGACAATTCGCTGGCTCATAAAAAGCTAGTAAAATAAATATCCAAAGAGTGATGAGAAATAATAGCCAAAGAGCGACAAAGTCAATTATGCAAGGACTCGCCAGGAAAAAAAGTTATAATAAACTCCCGCTACAATTTTCAAACGAAAGCGAGTCCCAGACAGCATTATTGAAATATTAATGACCTCCAACCAAAGGACACCCCCAGACGCGGCGGCAAAGTTTTCAGTTACAAAAATCGAAATTTAGCAAATTGCAATCAAAACTTAATCAGTTTAGAGGCTTAGAGCCAAGCACCAGGCAGACTGACTGACTACATGCATACGCCGTATTTTCTCCCCATTTAAGTCTGGTATTTGCACAGCTTTCAATTAAGCCAAAAAGCTTGGCTTCCCTAACCTACCACCACCATATAAATTCATTTTTTGGTGGAAAAATTAAAAGGATTTTTGTGCGTCAATATTGACACAAGACTTCAAGTGAATGAATTGATAGAATGATGGTCGGACAAATTTTCGCTGGTTTTATGGGCATTTAATGTGGATTTTCCTGTTTTCTTTTGTGGTGCGCGGCAAAGGCAAATATCAAGGGAGCTCTTTTCTGGTTTCTGGAGTGTTTGAGAGCTGCTTTGGAAAGGCATTTTTTTTCGACGATCAAAGTATATGAGGACTGATTTGTTTTCGATTTTGATCAAATTTGGCAAAGAAATATAACTACAATCAGCTTGTTAGAGTAACTAATAAATATGGAGCAATTAAACATGCAGCGAATGCTGGTTCCTAATCCTAAACTTAAGAATGTAAGCAAGGGCAACATTACGTATGAGTGATATACTAAGAATCCATCTGCGAGACTTTGCAAGTCGTTTTTGATCAATTTCTAAAGTTCGAATCAATTAGTTTATGCTTCAAGCATTCTCTCAACTATTATACATAGCTATTCTTGTTTCCCTGGCGTATACTTAACAAAAAAAAACGTAGCCTATTTTTAAGAGCATTTTTTAAAACAATTATTATTGCCTACATTTCAGCGCGAGTTTTCTTTAATTGTGGAAGAAGAGTATTTTCAGTACGTTTTTTGTTTTGTTTTTTATTAATTACACCTAAAAAACAAATATAAATTTGACTTCTACGAGGGCTTGAATTTGATTGGATTTCCAGTTTTCGGCAAAGTAAACCTCCGTTTGCCGTTAGTTTTTCTACCAACTTCCTCTTATCTTATTCTTAGCTCGATGTCCTGTATTGTCGACACAACAAAACAAAACAAAAATTTTTTTTTAATTCTAACTGCGAAGGTTTTCAAAAAATTATCGTTGACTATCGATTGTGTGACTAGAGACGGACGGACGGACATACGGAATTGAACTCAGCTTGTCGTCCTGATCAAGAATATATATAGTTTATGGGGTCGGAAGTGAATATTTCTATGCGTTACAAACTTCTGGGCAAAATTAATATACACTTTGCAAGTGTAAAAAATTCCAATTTTCGACCAAAATTTTCTAGAGAAATGGTTCAAAAAAAATTAGAAATTATAATAATTTGATCAATCCCCGTAGAATATATCTTCAGGTCGATCGGTTCAGCCGTTGTTGAGATCTAGTGATCACCGACTTTGAAAACACATTTTTAAGAATAATGTGATTAAAGTTTAAAAAGAAGTTTACACATAGTTCAAAAATTTATTCTTCATCTTACACGGTGCCGTCTATCCTAGGGCCATAAGACGATACCCTCTGCAGTATCAGCAGCTTCTAATAGCTCGAGTTTATGCTGTCGACGAGCCATTATTCCTGCGCAGCCTGATTTTTAGAGATATTTGCCATATAATCTGTTTAAAACTTGAATATTTGTTGTGTGAAATCACCCTAACATCTATCCAATAACACACGTATACAAGGTTTTGACCAGAGCAGATAGCATTCGTTTCCTATGTATTTTCAAGCGCTGAATTCAAATCAATTATCTGATTTACTGGCCAACTATAAAAAATGGGTGTAAACATGTCCCTTAAAATACATTTTCTTCACTCACACTTGGATTTCTTCCGGAGAATTTGGGTGACACTAGCGACGAGCATGGGGAGCGCATGCACTAGGATTTGCAGAGAATCGAGAAAACTACAAAGGCTTTTGGGATGAGGGCATGCTATGACCATTGTTGGGGTCTACTACGCGAGACTGATCCGAAAAACTATAACCGTCAGAGCTCGACAGGTGTTTGCTTTAAATAAAAATATAAAAACATGTCATCAAAGTATTTTATTTATTTTAACTTTGGGTGTAGATAAATAATCCCATGCATGTCGAGGAACTGGCGTGGAAACTGAAAGTCTTGGGTACTTCAATGTTCTGTAGGTTTTGAACTTATGCCTGTCACGTCTGTTAGGCAAAAATAACAGTCATTGGCGTGGTCTTGCGGTTCTCTCCAAAGCGTTGGCACAGAAAATGGAAAATATATCTTTTCTCCCAGTGACCACTTGTACAGCGTAACGCGGCATGAGTTGCAAAACTTGTCTGGCGTCCATGGTTTTTCGGTATTCCGAACATGCAATCCAAAATATTGATAATACGCATCTCTTAACGATTGCATTATGTTCCGGCCACTCTTCTCAAGGATGTACCGGCCCACAAACATAGCAAAAAAGTGTTGAGTGCCAACCTTGCACGTATTCCGATTCATTTTGTTTTGCCATAATTTTTCTAATGTCAAACTTTTTTGTTTTAAAACGCCAACTTTGTTTTTCTACTTGAAAGTAATTTTGGTAGTAAGTACTTTGAATCAAAATGTAGTACAGCTTTATAGTTTTTTGGGATATTTTCAAAAGCGCGATGATATCGAAAAACTGTGAACGTAGTCAATAAGAGGACACAAAGTCTATTGTAAATTTAAACTTGGGAAAAAGGGAGTTTCACTAAAAAAATATTTTTCATTTTAAAATCAATAATCTAATGGATTTACAAAAATAAAAAGTCATTTTTTTTTTCTGTATCGTTATTCATCTTAGCACATTAAAAAAAATATGGTTGGAATAGGTTAATTAATCTGACCAGAATTAAAAAAGTTAAACCTCATATAATTCCCTTTTTTTAAATATCTTCTGAACAAGAGGCACCAGGAAAACGGATAATTGATTTGAATTGCTGCAAATACATAGGAAACGAATGCTATCTGCTCTGGTCAAAAAGTTGGATTTTTTTATTTGTAAACCTGTGTAATTTTTGTTGATCAAATCTTCATTAAATTAGAATACGGCTTTAGAAAAATTAGTTGGTAAAGTCAGATAGTCATGTGTAGAAGAAAATGTGTCTATAGCCCTAAAGCGTCCTTACAAATATGGGTATATCTCCGGTAATATTTACCGGATCTGTTTAAAATTTTCTGAGAATATACTTAAATATATGTACATTCCGAAAATGACAAAAAAAAATTGGATTTTTTGAAAATACTAACTGCGTATAACCCTTAAGTTGGATGACTGAGCGCACAGTGACCTAAAATATATGAAAAAGTTAACAAATTTTGTACCTTCGAAAATGTCGGAGATTTTAGATATTTAGATAGATACAATTTTCAATTGCGGGGCGATAGGGGCTTGGCAAAAATTTGCAGATAATTCAAGTCAACACTGAAAAATTTGTAGCTCTAGCTCTTATAGTCTCTGAGATCAAGGTGTTCCTTCTTTGTGTTACATACAACTCTGTATAACCTACTTACTCTATAAGTAAAGGGTAGTACAAATGGGTTTTGACCAGCAGCCTAGTGTTATTTATGATGCGGTAACTTAGAGCTGTCTCTGTATACCTGACATATCTTAAGTGTGTAACTGACACTTGAAGCGAAAGGTTGTTTCCACGAAAGTTTGGAATCTATGAGTCTACGACTCACGCACTCACACATACTTACAATACATACATTTGTGCTTCTTATAATTGACACTTGACATATCTTTAGTGTGTAACTGACACTTGAAGCAAAAGGTTGATTCATGCAAGTCAAATGATTGTCTCACTCTTTTATAATGTCTCACAGTTTTTTTTATGAGTTCGATATGGTGTTGGAAGTCGTTGCCTTTTTAAATGGATGCATATCAAAATATTGTTGGTAGACATTGGCGACAGTAATTTCCAACTTAGATTTAGTTGTTGTCTTACCAATGAGTTGGTTTATAATTTTTCATACCTCTCAATCTCTCAGTTTGCACTTTCGACTTAATATCAATCTAAAAAAAATTGTCTTAAATTAAACTCACACTAACACAGTGGATAGCAATAAATAACAATTCGATGTTCTTATCACATAATATAGCCCCACACAGTCGAGGCCATAAATCAAGTGGAAAGCTATCTTTTTCCATCCACTTTCTCTCTCTCTCTGCCTTATTGCTTTTGTGTGTTTGGAGTGTAAAATCTAACAGTGTGAGGCGTGAATAATTAAAATGAATTGCTTCAAGTTTTTCCTTCCCCCTCCCCCAAGAAAATATATCGAATTATAGCTTTTTAAAGTCGCCTAGCCAACACATGTGCTTGTGTCGACTGGGGAGAAGAAAAACTTTTTCCCTGGTTTTCCAATATTTTGATAGCTTCTCCATAAATAAATTAACACCAACCAAACAAAAGATGAATGACAGCTAATCGAGATGGTAGCAACGACCCTCCAAATTATTGTACATTTGATGATCTTCTAAAAGTCGCCGCAATTTGTTATTTGATTGATTTTTATTTATTTTTGTTTTTCTTCTGTAAAACCCCATTAATCAATGGCCGGCCACAATTTTCCGTCCCTTTGCATATTGCAATTCGTTCCGGCCACAAACATACTTTTTGTTGTTCACTTGTGCGTAGTTTTTTGGCTGCTACTGTTTGAGATTTATGACCCTTCAAAATGCAATTAAATTTAATTGAAGCATGCAGCAGCAACTGTTCGACTTTTTCACACTTTATGCACGGAGCCACGCCTTTTAATTAATGGGCGCAACCAAAAAAAATTGATAATAAATAAAATGCTTACTAAATTTATTTGGTGTCTGTTGTTGTTCTGGATTTATGTACTACAGTTTATTACTTAATTTAAGATTGGAACGGATTCTTTTAAAATAATTATAATAATTAAGAGTGCCTTAAGATACTTATCTAAAATATCGATAGCTCCTTAGACTAAACAAACAGCTTATCAAAAGCTTGTACTGAGCACTCCTAGGATTTAAAATAAATATTTAACCAGTTGGGTTAAGTATTTCGAAACTCATCTAACTGATTTTTGATGTTTCATTTATATCTCCCCTTTTTCTCTAGTCCCTGTTTGTTGATTTATTGGCTTTTGCTTTGGTCATATTTAAGTGCAATTAAGTTATGTTAGTATTAACACATTTGCCAGGTGCGCAAATCTGTATTTAATTATTTATTGTTATTGCATTTGCAAGTGTTTTATGTAGGTAGGTAGTTGTTGTTGTTGTTGTTGTTGTTATTTCTGTACGCTCGTACTTCAACTGCAAAATCTGTGGTTTGGCTTGTTGTGGTGTGGCTTTTGTGGTCAAAAAAAGTTTCCGTAGGTTTGGGGTTGGTTTTCTGCAGGCAGAAGATGAAGACACTTTAATTGAGATAAAAACAAATATTTAGAACAATTTTGTTTTAAGTGCAAATTAATTTATTTAAAGCTTTCGTGAATTTGTTTTCAAATTTCTGCTCAATTTCTGCCCAAAGGGTCAGCCAGTCTCGAGATGACCTTAACTCTAATATGAACCCATTAAATACAGTTACACAGAATCAAGTCGCACCTAAATCCTAAAATTCGGTACAGCACAGATGCCCACCGTCTTAACTCGCAGGCAACTTATGTTTTTGCCTAACTCGAGGATATAGCACGAGCATACGAATTCACAGTCAGAGCTCGCGGCATACGTGGAGCCAAAAGCAAAAACAACTACCGCAGCCGTTTACTGAAATAAACCGGTTCAAGCCAAGCGATATTAAACATTTTTAGAGTACCGAAAGGGCATAGTCGGGCTTACTAGGCGTATCGGCCCCCAGTCCTATCCATATTTCAAGTATGCAGTTTCAAAGTACATCAACTGAAAGTAATTTATCGATTTTTTTTATACTTTTGGTACTAACCGTGAGTTTTATATAACTATTTTTAACATATCCAACACAAGCGTTTTTCATACAACAGTTTTTTGTGAATTTTCCACGTTTCGCCAACCAAAGATAAAGATTTTTCCAAATTTTTTTTTCTTAAATCTAGCTCTAAGCTCACACTCACCAAATTAATTTACGCAAACTGTATCTCGAAGTTTGTATGATTTGTGTCGAGTTATCTGGGTGTTCACGCAACAAATTAATATGAATATATTTGTCAGAACTTCGAAAGTTTGTAATGAATTTGGCTTAGTGTTCACACTCGCAAATTCAGGTGGCGACAAATTTTGGTTTACTAAACCATGTGCTTGTCGATAGCTGCTGATAATTAGTATTGATTTAGGCCAAGGACCATTTTTATTAGATTCAAACAACACAATTAATGGGTTTTATGCCCTTGTATCTTTTGCTTTCTTGTGTTTTCTTAGTCGATAACAAAATGAGACAGGTGCTAATTTTGATTGAAAAAAATATTAGTTGTGTATTTTTTTTAAGCATATGTAACAATTAAGAACATAATTATTTTTGTCAAAGTATAAATGTAAACAATGTTATGGAATTTTTAATAATGTTGTTGTTAAAGTCACACAAGCTTACAAGGTTTAGGACCAGAGGAAAGAAAGCACTTTCTTTTGTATTTTTGGTCATTACATTTCAAATCAATTTGTTAGTTATTTTCATCTCCTGGTGTTCAAGAGATTTTTGGATTATTAAGTTTAGTAACGAGATGCTTACACTTTTTAAGTCCTAGGTGCACATTAAGTAAATTATTCAAACAACTTTAATGTTTATGTAAGCTGCTTTTGAAAAAATACAGAAAATCTGAACAAATCAGATACTCTTTTTGGTTTCAATTGCAAAATTTGATGTTCTGAGATTAATTTGTTTTTGCCAAATAAATAAGTGCCTAAAATGTTTCTGCCTAATGAAAAAATGATCGGTTTAGTTTAGGTAATAACCTTTAGTATGTTACGCTTCCAGTTATTCGATATTATCAACTTTTTGACCAAAAACTACAGAAATGTACGATTTTATCAAAATAAAATTGTTTTTTTATGTTACTCTTTTCATTTTAAAAATATTTCTTTGTTTAATAATTAATGTTACGTAAAGTTATTTTGGTTATAATAAATATTAGATAAATAATTCGTAAATTTAAAAAGTTTTGAACCATAAATATAGTAAATTGGAAGACACAATATAATCTAAAATATAACGACCAAGTTTTTCAACAAAGCGGAATTAAAAAAAGAAGAGATTTTTATCCAAAATAATACAATTTCATATTAAGGAAAAAAACTGGTTTCTTTTTAGAACAAAAAACAAACTTCGCGTTTAGTTCTTCTGTCTTGTGGTTTTGCTGCTTAATTTTGTGTTTAAATACGTTACTTTATATCTCTTGAACAAAGGATATGTAGGTTAAACGGACATAGACAACGGACAATAAATGACCCCGTATTTGTCAACCAGTGTTGTTGTTTTATAGTTATTAATTGAACCATTTTCAACATTGAATATTAAAATTGATTTACAAACTCACTTGCTGTTAAAATTACTCAAAACCAGCAACTTCAAATTTGTCACAGTTTTGTTCTAGCATTTTGACTTGTATGAAAAAACTCGGCAAATATGGTAGCAGAGTGTTCACACTGTGTTCAGACAGCCGCAAATTTTCGAAAACTTCACCCTACAAACTCAGTAAACCAGTTTGTAAGCGTCTGCCTGCAAATAAATATGGCCTTACAAAACACAAACAAATTTGAGCAAATTTCTGTCATTTTTGACAGTTAATATGTGCGTGTGGACTTGCTTAACGGTTTGGGCTGTGCGACGGTCACAATCAAGTCCGAACTCTTTTTTAATTTTCAACCATATGATACACTTTCAAGTCATATGGAAACTTCTGCTGAAAGTTTCCAGCTTTCTATCTCTTGCGGTTCAGGCTCTGCTTAGTTGCCAATGAATCTGTCAGTTAGCCAGTCAGTGAGGACAAACTCTTTTCTATATAGAAGAGATATAGATAAGTACAAACAGTAAAATTATTGCTTAATTAATGAAATACAAATCCAAAGAAAAAACTGACAGAAAAAACAATTTAACATATTAAAAATTCAACAGTAAAAATCAAGAAAAATTCTTAGAACGTATAAAATTGGTTCTAAATAGAGGAATTACATTTTTTTTTTTAGATCCGTAGTCGGACTTCTAGAAATAAAGGTGATAACCAAATATGAAACGTTAAAAACCTGTTTCTACACTCACAAAAAAATCCGTTCTAAATGTACCGAAAGCTGTGTTTTTCGTTTTCAATAGTAGAGTAAGTCCGTTTTATCTTATATCAAGAACAGCGGGCTTAAGTTAAGAATGCTTTGATTGAAACCGGACGTTCCGCGCTAGAGAACCATCTGCTACCGCCGTTGTTCGACTAGTCGAACAGCGACTTTCCCAGGTGCTACTATTTCCATGTTTGTTTTGTTCTGACTATTTTCGATCTTTCCCTACAATATTAAATGTCTTTTGGAATCAAAATCATTATAGTAATATGTTTTTAAACCTTTTAAGCTTCATTAAAAGTTTTTTTCAACCCCCCACCTGTAGCCCACCTCAGGCACTTATATCTTGTACTAATTTTTTAGAGTACTTTCAGAAACACAGTGGCCCAGGTGTTGAAATGTACTTTGCTTTTTTTAAAGCACGCCTTTAGCAATTCTCAATCGATTTCTGTAAATCTTGCAACTTAACCTCACTTGCGTGGCACTTGAATTTCCATTATCAAATCCTCTTTGGTTCCGATCAAATTTGGCTTCCTCTTGTGTGTGTGCCAATCTCCTTCAGCCTTTTTGGCTCAAGCTCTCCAAAAAATCATAACGGCACACAATCAGACTGCAATTCCGCACACACACACACACACACACACAAGAAACTCAAATAAGTAGTTGCCACTGACTGGGTGAAAAGGGGAAGGGGAAGGAGCAAGAGCAAACTGGGAGCCACGTTCATGGACCGTAAAATGAGGTTATGCTCGGGCTGTTGCCTGTTGTAACTGCTGTAACATGTTACTTCTTTTACTTCTCTTCAGCTGCTGCTGCTGCTGCTGCTGCTTCTGCTGCGTGATTTATGAAGAGCAATTTTAATGACATTTCCTACGAGACAGTATCGACACATATCGAACACTTTGCCAGCACTTTGGTTGCTGCTGCTGTTGCAGCATTAACTCCAACTTTGGCCAGTCATGCGTGCCTGCTGCAGCACACCCAACCCATTCTAAAACCTCAGACTCGTGACGAGGTTGATGACGTACTTCAGCGGTTGGACACACCTAACTACAGATTTGCCTATTTGCAGAGATAAGCGAAAAGTTCAATCATTTGACTCCATTTTAGTGGGTCACATGAATCAGTTTTTGAATTTTCTGCACAATCATTTGCCTTTTTTTTTGTTGCAGTAAATAAATAATAAATAAATAGTTCACTTTATTTCTTTTTATGGAAATTGCCTTTTTGAGTGGAAAAATATGTAAATATCATCCAGAAAGAGGGAGAGAGAAGCGCAATAGACATCGATGCGATTTGGATGTGTGCAGTAAATTGCAGTTTGCCAAAAACATTTTTGCCATTTGTTTCGATTGTGCGGAGATTTATGAGCAGCAGCAGCAGCAGCAGCAAATTTAATGTGTGGAAATGAGAACTCCATTTGATATATGAATGGCAGATGAACAAACAGAACACATAATCAATTTCTGATGCTTTATGGACAGTAGCGAATTGCCATATGTTTTGAAGTGTCCAAGTGCACAATTGTTTTTCGTGCTTTTAGCACTCGGAACCTATGCGAAATTTACAAGAAATTTTTAGCAATCAAATTTTGTTTCGTTCCAAAGACAAGACCGCAGACCAAGCAGTCAAATTGAATCAGTCATATTACTGGGCACAAATTTTCTGAACTATATTTATTAAGGCTGTCGTGCAGCTTACCCTTTTTCGAAAACCAGACTGTTGGGCTCATTGAAATTGCTTGGACTAAATGTCTTCGATTTTCTAGCAAACTACACTGGATTTTCTAATATCTGTTCAATAAGTAACTTTGATTAATATTGGCTTTAAAAATGTTCTATCTTAAATTTTCGTAATGTAAAGCATACAATACATTTACCTCTCGTTTTATAAAACGCATTATATCCAGATTTGGAAAGGAGAATGGAACCTACAGCTTAAGATTTTTTTGAAAATATTTTTTTCGTTTTTTGTTTTGCCTTATTACACTGAACATTTCCCTTTCATCCCTAAACCATTTTCAATTATTCAAATATTTTATATATCCTTTTATTGATCAATGTTCTTCCAATGTATATTTTCAACTTCTAAAACTTTAACTTTTTTTTTTCTTTTCTCTAAACCACGTTTTGACCTGGTAGCCTGATTGGCCAGTTCTACTAACCATTTTATCACCTGTTCAATCGACCAAATTGTGTAATTCTGCCCTTACCTCAATCATAAATAACAATTTTTTTAATTTTTTTTTTACACTAAAAACCAAAAAAACGTCAATCTAATTTTTTTAAATTTTTAAATTTTGAAAAAATTTTTTTTTAGTACGGGCCTTACATCAATTTATCATAACCTCATTTACATTTTCAATTCGATAACCTGGTCAAATCATAGCCACCACCTCTACACCTTTTTTTTGAGCCTTAATTGCAGGCCATAACTTTTTAACAGCCCTCGAATTCCATTTTTTTCACTTAAATTTTTATTTCCTTATTTTTAACCTTTCTTTCACCCTTTTTTCTTTCAACACCTTTCTTTCCTTTCCTCCTCCTCTTCTTTCTTCCTCTTCCTCTCTTCTTCTTCTTCTTCTTTCTTTTCTACCACTTCCCTCTTTTAAACTATCAGCTGAAATTTTTCACAATTTCTTTTTACTCCCAACTTTTCAACCCTCTTTATCTATACTGCCCTAGGACATCGGTCAAAATTTTTATTAAAATTTTTTTTTTCCTCTACTCACTTTTTTTTTTTTTTTTTCCTAATACAAAAATTTATCAAAATCTATTTTTTACTCCTAATCTCAAAATACTTCTTAAAAAACTTTTTTTTCATTATATTTTCATTTTCAAAATTTATCAAAATCGTGACTATAGCATTACTCATGCTCGTGGTTATTTTAATGGATACCTACTTCCATCTCTAGTTTGAACACTGATAAGTTTAGGAAACGTTCCGCTATCCAAAGCTAAGACTTTGCGACGGGTTCCAAACTCCAGACCCTTACCTGTTGCGAAATTTAAGAGTTTTGCTGCGTAGTTTTTGAAGTGAGAGATATTTACTTTCCGAACGGAAGATTTTTTGGTAGGGGTAAAACTCAATTTCAAAATAACGCATAAGGAATAACGCATAACGCTCACTATGACACAGCAAACACTCCAATTAATCGATTTTCAACACTAATTTCCAACACTGTTTTAAATAATTTTTTATATCTTATTTTCAACACACATTTTCCAACACTGTGTTTTAAATTGTTCTCCAACATTGTTTTACAGCACTGTTTTTAAACATTGATCCCTGCTTTTCTTTCCCACCACTATTTTAACATTGTTTGCCAACACTATTTATAACACTGTTTGCCAACACTTTTTTTCAAACACTGTTTCCCAACACCGTTTCTCATCAAAGACTTGACTGTTAATAACCAAAAATAAGGCATAACGCTCACTATGACAAAACAGCAAACACTCCAAAGATTTCCACACTAATTTCCAACACTGTTTCATCTAAACTGACACTGTTTTTCAACACTGGTTACCAACATTATTTTCCAACACTGTGTTTTAAATTGTTTTCCAATACTGTTCGCCAACATTGTTTTACAACACTGTTTTTAAACATTGATCTCCGCACTGCTTTCCAGCACTTTTTTCCACCACTATTTTTAACATTGTTTGCCAATACTATTTATAACATTGTTTGTCAACACTTTTTTTCAACACTGTTTCCCAACACCGTTTCTCATCAAAGACTTGACTGTTAACCATAAATAACGCATAAGGAATAAGGCATAACGCTCACTAAGACACAGCAAACACTCCAAGCAATCGATTTCCAACACTAATTTACAACACTGTTTCTCAATACTGTCTTAAACACTGCTTTCCAACACTGATTTTCAACAGTGGTTACCAACACTATTTTCCAACACTATCTTTAACATTGTTTTTCCAATACTGTTCGCCAACATTGTTTTACAACACTGTTTTTACACTTGAAAAGTGTATATTAATTTTGCCCAGAAGTTTGTAACGCATAGAAATATTCATTTCCGACCACATAAACTATATATATTCTTGATCAGGACGACGAGCTGAGTTCAGTTCCGTCTGTCCGTCCTGTCCGTCCGTCTGTCCGTCTGTCTGTTTCTACGCGAACTAGTCTCTCAGTTTTAAAGCTATCGAGCTGAAATTTTGCACAGAGTCTTCTTTTTACTGCACGCAACTAATATGTTGCCTGTCGGATGACTATATCATATAGCTGCCAGAACGATCGGTCTAAAACTAGTCTAGTTAGAAAAACTTTGTTGTTTTAGCAGCACAAATCTTGGTGTTAGTTTTATATGCTTCCACATAATTGTGAAAAAATTTATCAAAATCGGATGACTATATCATATAGCTGCCATATAAAGGGTCGGTCAAAAAACTAGTTCTAGTGGGAAAACTTTTTGTTTTTCATCGTAGCGTCACCAATCGTAGTATATATTAGTTTTATATGCTTCCACACAATTTCGAAAAAATTTATCAAAATCGGATGACTATATCATATAGCTGCCATAGGAACGATCGGTCGGAAAATAAGTTTTAGTGAGAAAAACTTTTTGTTTTTCCATCGTAGCGTCACTAATCTTGGTATATGATAGTTTTATATGATTTCACATAATTCTGGAAAAATGTATCAAAATCGGATCACTATAGCATATAGCTGCCATAGAAACGGTCGGTCAAAAAACAAGTTCTAGTGAGAAAAACTTTTTTGTTTTCCATCGTAGCGTCCCCAATCTTGGTATATATTAGTTTTATATGCTTTTACAAATTTTTTTAAAAAATTGATCAAAATCGGATGACTATAGCATATAGCTGCCATAGGACCGATCGGTCGGAAAATGTGTTTTACTAAGAAAAGTTTTTTTTATGGTATCCTATTTTTATTATCAATGATTTAAAATTTTTTAATATCTGATATCTATATCCTATATATATTTTATTGGTTAAATCAGTTGGAGTAAAGTTTTTCAAGTGTATTAAAACTTTGGCACAGTCGAAGTTAGCTTTGCCTTCTCGTTAAACATTGTTTTTCCGCACTGCTTTCCAAGACTTTTTTCTACCACTATTTTTAACATTGTTTGTCAACAATATTTTTTAGACTGTTTGCCAACACTTTTTTTCAACACTGTTTTCCAACACTGTTTCTCATCAAAACCTTTTTTTTGTGTATATATCTGGTTTGCAATTCACCAACTTATTTTGAAAATTTTTAAATATTTTCCTTAACCTTTCACCCCAAAGTCAAGCTAATTTCCCTACAGCTTCTTTTTTTTTTTTTTTTTGCCTGCTCGTCGACCTCATAAATCATATTCATAGCATTGAAGATAAAATGTATATACCCTTGTATAAAAAAAATTTAGTTAAACAACAATTACGTGACTTGTCAACTAATTACAATATTATGTCCATCTTCCTGCTGGCAGGAGTTCTTCCAACACCTCAAACACCTCACCCTCGGGTAATTAACGCGTGTCATTTACGCTGGCTGAAAGAGAATGAAGCCCATAAAAATGCCACCAAGGCGACAGGCGTTTATAATTTGTATTTTTTTTTTTTTAAGGCTCCTGCTGTTAGTGCTGTGTTGTGTCATTTTTATGAAAATTTTGCAATAAAATAAAAATTATGACCGGTTTTTCTGTTTTGTTCGCTTTATATATATTTTTTTTTTTGTAACATTTTATGTTAATTTTGCTTATCCGCATTCAGGTGATAAAATTTGTGCCTATTATTCATTTGGAAAGACAATTTATGCAGGGTCATGAATTGTTTGTAAAAGGATAAAGAAGGAAGTCACAGCTGTTGTCCACCAAAAAATATGCCAGAGACAGAGACAAATGAAGTTATTGAAACCTCATTATAATGGCAGAGCCAGAGCTAGAAAAATCTCAGACCATGAGCAATGCAATTCATCAAATGTCAAAATGCACTCCAAAATCAACAGCCAGAGATCGCAGCATTAATCATGCCGTGCAATTGAAACAGAAACTTGGGGAGTGGGTGAAGGAAAAGCTCTAAAGAAAACTGAAGAAGTTTTTTTAAAGCGAAGCTGCAAAGCATCGCATTGCCCCGCCACTTTGTTCAACAATTTTTCAAAATTAGCCGCCATCTACTCAGCTTAGCCAGACAAGATGTTACCCAGACGGGAGAGGTGATGGAAGGGGGGGTGGGGGTGGAACAACCAATCGAGCACGTCGAAAACTAATTTCTCTTGATTACGCGAGACGGTGGGGCAAACCAAATTGGCTTTGGCGCTGCCGTTGCTTCACTTGCACTTCAATCTTCGACTCGTCTTCTTTCTAGAGTCATCTGGCCTCATCACTTGGTGGGGCCGGGGGTGGGGTGAGTTGGCTGCTTATAATGTCACTTTGCGGCGGCGTCAGACACGCGACTGTCGCCAGCTTAAGTTTGGGCACATGGTGGCATTTATTTATATTCAGCTTTTCCCCTCCCCACCCACACTCTGTTAAGTACTTGAAAGAAAAATCATCTGTGAAATGCAAAATATGGAAAAAAAAAACAAATTTTCGTTAGGTGTTCTGTATAAACTTTAGACGCGTGCAAGAAAATTAGAAAACTTATTAAACTAAATAAACGAAAATTGTATATTATATGGTGTCAGATTACAGATACAGCCAGATTTTTCTATCATTCCAAAACTGAACCTAAATCGAAGCATAAAAAATAAATCAAAATAAATCCCAAAACGTCCCAAATCGTATGGGAATTGGGACGTTTTGGGTAGAAATACCTTTTAGCACAGTTTTCGCAATTCGTTCATATATGTTTATATCTTCCGACAGAATGCTTCATCAACGCCCAGGCCAAACGGCGCAAATAAAGAGAATAATGGAAATGTCGACATTTCGTCAAATGAGCGACTGGAAAAGTTCAGCAATTATGAATATATGTTTCACACGGTTTTCAAAATTTTTGTAAAATCGGAAGACTATAAGATAGTAGTATAGCTTTCGGAGAATAGGTCTTAGTGGGAAAAACTTGTTTTTGTTTCCCCTGATAGCGTTCCTTAACTCTGGAATTATGAATATTTTATGCTTTCAAACAGTTCTATCAAGTTTGGTTAAGATCGGTTGACTATATCCTATAGCTGCTATAGAACCAATAGGGTAGAAAATGAATCATAGTAAGAAAAATATTTTTTTTTTTTTCGATAGCATTTCTAAACTCAGCAATAATAAAATTTAAATGCTTTTAAATAGATTACTAGTTTACAGCGAAAAAGACCCATTGAAGCCATTATTTTTTAATGATGTATTTTGGAATGCTGAACTCAAAATGAATTAAACAAAATTTTGTATGGATACGTTTTGAGTAAGATCAAAATCAAAAGGTTATGCAATTCTCAATAATCTAGTCAAAGAACATTTTCCAATCGGTTTAGTAGTTTAAAAGTAAGAACAAAAATATTTCGAAAAAAATTATTTTTTTCTCAAAAACGTGAAAAATTTGATTTTCTAAAATCTGTAAATGGTTGAAAATAAAAATCAAAATTGTTTTTTCTTTTATTCTTACAAATTGCCTAAGAAAATAAGGCGTTGATGACGAAAATATGTGGATAATTAGCGAAGTTGTAAGCAATTGTGTGAAAAAACTAGGGGTCAAATTTGACTATTTTACGTGTTTATTAAAAAATTTTTTTGTACTTTGCTTTTTGCTCAATGTAAGAGTTCAAAAGAAGCCAAATCACAGAAAAAAATTAAGACAAGACCAAAAACAAAGAAAAATAAAAATATTTTTTAATAAATACATAAAACAATGAAATTTGACTGTTAGTACTTTTACTCAATTGCTCACAGCTCCTTTATTTATCCATATATTCTTTACCAATACCTTATTTTCTTCGTAAACGTGCTATTCGTAAGAACAAAAGAAAAAACCAATTTATTTTTATCAGTTTCAACCTTTTAAAGATTTTAGGAAAACAAAATTTGCTCGTTTTTGAGAAAAAAATCGATCTTTTCGAAATTTTTTTGCTTGTAGCATTTTAACTACTAAACCGATTGGAAAGAGATCTTTAACTAGATTATTGAAAATTGCATACCCTTTAGATTAATACCTTGCTTGATGACATCTAAAGTTTCTATCTCGAGATATGTCATAAAATGTAAGGGTACCTTCCGAAAAAACTGAACAAAATTCTAAGTCAAAAACGTATTCATACAAAAAAATTTTGAATTTCATTTTGAGATCAGCATTCAAAGTACATCATTAAAAAATAACAGCTTGAATGGGTCTTTATTTTTTTTTTTTTGTAAACTAGTGTAATTATATTCTTATGGAACAATTTTTTATTTACATATGTAAAAATATTTTTTTTTACAGATTGCAAATTTTTAATTTGTGTTAATAATTCTCGTGTTAAGAAAAATGTGCGTTAAGAAGATTCTCTCGGAGTAAACTCACGGCTCTGACTTTTTTAGGCAGCCTTTTCAGTCCGGTTTAAATAGTTTTCATATGTTGATACTGGTTTAGGCATTTGGACTTATTCTTTTGCCTTAGTCGTGTTTTCGAAACATCGTTATAATTAATAATTTCTTAACTATTACGTAGTCGTCACCTTCACTAGCTATTGGCCTTAGACAGAAGCATCTTATACATTGCCTTTCGGATTGGGCGTTAAAATATAGTTCTCAATTGTGTAGTAGTTGATGTAAAATATTAATTTTTTATATTTTTATTATTATTTAATACAATTTATTTCAATGAGTGAATATATAAAAATCAAACTTCTACTTCTTTATATATTGTACCAAACAAATGTTTTTACCATCTGTAAAAATATAAATATCAGAGTCAGTTTTTCAACACCCACCATCACATTCACTCGCTCCATTCATTTATTTTTTTGGTATCTTCAAGTGTCTGTCAAAATAATTAAATGAAATGCAACGAATGGTGTTCACATCTCATCTAATCAAAAGTCTTTTGACTTGACTAATGTTGCATTTAAGTGCGGAAATGCCAGTTAATAATAAAAACCGAACCGAACCCAGAACTAAAGATGTATTTTTTATGATCGCTGCCGTTTGCCTTTGGCTCTGATTAATGGAAGGTTACGTGATTTCTGGCATAGTTGGGCGATTAACTTCAGAGATGCGGGAGAGCTTGAGCTCAGTTTAATGAACTTTGCAAGTGGCCATGTGGGTGGGAGACTTGATTGAAAATTAATGTTGAGCAACCATATCCATTTCTTAAATATATATTTCTTTAAGCTTAATTATCAACCTTTTAGCTACCAATTATTTAACTAACTTTTTCTCTCTTTTACTTTGCAGGTATGTAACCTTTGGCCAGACCTGGCCTTACACTTGTTCATATTGTAAGTGCCCAGACACTTTAACCTCTCTACCCCACACATACACGCAGACATAAACAAGCACCTGCAATGCCAATATTTACACACAAACAAACGAGACGAGTCAGTCATGTGACATGACCCATCCTCCTTTCTGCCCAACTGTTAAGCTGTGCGTTAAATTGCTAAAAGCCCTTTTGCTGGGCTTAAACTAAAAGCTTCCCATTTCCACTCCACCTTTTTTTTTTTTTTTTTAGGTTTTTGGCTATTAATCAACTAAACGTTGCAACTATTTGAAAATGGTCAACACTCGTTCCCTCTCACACACATATGGTCAAAGTTGAAAGTAATCAAAATTCGAGACGGGACTAAACTTTGCCTTTTTTCTTCTTTTTGTCAACCGAAACGAATTTCGAACTGAAAAATTCATGCTGCCTGGTGGAAAAAAAGGCAGCACGAATTCTTGAAAAAAAAAAAGTGGCAAAATTTGCCGCACATGTTCATCAATCAAAGCTGTAGCCTGTTGTTTTCTCTTCCCTAACCACCCACCCACTCTCTGTTCGGGCTACCCTTCTGTCTGTGGACTGGTCGAATATGCAAATTTGTTTCTATAGGCCGGCTTTTTTTTTCCGTTGTTTAAGGGCTGGAGAATGGTTTTCAAACATTTTTGTATTAAGCCCAAATTAATTACCTATATTTGGAGTTAAAGCGAAATTTTTCTGAACCGCAACTAATCAATTTTTTTCATACATTTACATAATTGATGAGTTTTAAGGCTGCAATTTGTTTTCAATTTTTACTTTATTGTGGAAACAAATTTTACACAAAAGTTTTTAAAATTGATACCGATTTAATAAGAATCAAGGCATCAAACGCCAATGTTCTATCTTCAGTGCATTTATCAAGAAGCTATGAATTGTACTATGAATTGATGGTTATGCTAGAATAGAGTTCGGCACAAGTCGTGCTTAAAAATGTACGACTCAACACATCATATTCGTGCGTGTCAGTTTTCAGCTTTAAAAACACGCACATGTAAAATTATTCAGAAAACCCGACAAAACTTCTTTGCTGAAAATAAATGGGTATTTTTTTCTTTCTGGGCTGTTAAAAGTTAAAATTGGTTACAGCCTTTCACAATCTCTTGTCTCTCGTGTGTCTTTAAATTTTCGCTCAAGAGAAAGAGACCTACAGTTTAAAGCCGAATCCGAACGGCAAAGCTTTGATAAGCTTTTCATGGCTACATACTCCACACAACTGGCGCCAACAGCTGTAAAGGTGACCTTGTGCGTAAAAGTTTTAAAGAAAAACTATTCCGAGGCGGGATCGAACCCACAACCTCCCGCACAGTAGGCACACACGCTACCCACTGAGCCACACAAGGTCACACTGCGCTGTTGGTCACACTTTATTTAAAGGGACGTTTACTTAATGGTGCAATGCTTCGCTCAAAAGTCGCTTAGTGATAACAAATTATCATTGAAGCATATGATCTCAGAATATAGAAATTTTGAAATATTACACAAACTTACAAATAAAATCCAACTTTAAGACCGGAGCAGATGGCTATCGTTTTGTATGTCTTTTTTGAGCGCTTAATTCAAAACCAACTCTCCCGTTTTTATACTCTGTCACCGAAGGTACACAGAGTATATTGGGTTTAATCCAAATATGTATAACACACCCAGAGGGGCATCTCCGACCCTATAAAGTAGATATATTCTTGATCAGCATCAACAGCCGAGTCGATATAGCCATGTCCGTCTGTCCGTCTGTCTGTCCGTCTGTCCGTATGAACGAAGAGATCTCAGAGATGGTAAGAGATAGAGGTTTGAGGTGTATGGAACATATATTTCTTATACTTGCAGGCAGATCAAGTTTAGTTTTAATTTTTGCCACGCCCCCTGCCTCCCCGCAAATTAAAAAAAACGATATAACTCCCACAATTTTCAAGATAGATAGGTTGAACATTCTAGACATATATTCTACTACTTATTTTTAATCGACCCGCCATACATCGTTTTTCGATCAGATGAACGATATTAGAGCTTTACGTAAAGAAAATAAAAACCAACGTCAACAACAACACCACCACACAACTTACGAGAAAGAGAGAGCGAGAAGGCAATAGCTACCTGGTAATTTCCCAATTGGACCTTGCTATGAGAGGAGCGATGTAATTGAGATGGCCTGCGATCAGAAATCAAGCGTGATTTCCCCGTAACTAATATAGATACGTTTATGTTAATAGGAAATTATATGCAATTTTATAATTTTACGAGTTATGTACTAGGGTAATTCTACTCATCATTACTTATCGAGCTCCCATACATCGTTTTTTTCAACCAGATGAACGATAGTCGAAAGAGTTGCCACCCCCAGATTTTGGAAAAAAACATCACACTTTAAAGTTATCAGTTACATACAAAAAGGTACAGAGTATATTACAGTCGGGCTTGCCTTTTTTTTTTGTTCAGAAGATATTGTAATAGTTCTAAACAAGTAAGAAAAGTCGGTCAAGCTCGACTGTAATATACTCTGTACCTGTTTGTATATAACTGATAACACAAACTTATTTGTTTTGCTTATAATTCGAATATCGTTCATCTGTTCAGGAAACGGTGTATGGTGGATCGATAAGTAATGATGAGTAGAATATATGTCTAGAAGGTTCGAACAACCTAACTCCAAAATTGCGGGATATTTGATGTTTTTCAAACTGCGGGGTGGCAACCTACTACTGTTCATCTGATCGGAAAACGATGTATGGGGGCTTGATAAGTAATGATGAGTAGAATATATGCTAGAAGGTTCGAACAACCTAACTCCGAAATTGCGGGACATTTGAGGTGTTTTTCAAATTGCGGGGGTGGCAACTCTACTATCGTTCATCTGATCGGAAAACGATGTATGGGGGCTCGATAAGTAATGATGAGTAGATATATGTCTAGAAGGTTCGAACAACCTACGTCCAAAATTGTGGAAGATATTAAGTTTTTTCAATTTCTGGGGAGGCAGGGGGCGTGGCAAAAATCAAAACTAAACTTGATCTGCCTGCAGGTATAAGAAATATATGTTCCATACACCTCAAACCTCTAACTTTACATCTCTGAGATCTCTTCGTTCGTACGGACAGACGGACAGACGGACAAACAGACAGACAGACGGACAAAGCTATATCGACTCGGCTGTTGATGCTGATCAAGAATATATAGTTTTATAGGTCGGGAGCTGCTCCCTTCTGGCAGTTCCTACATTTGCACAAACCAATATTCTCTTTGTGCCTTCGGTACAGAGTATAAAAATAATGTCCAAAATTGAAAATTTTTTGGTTTTACTTTTTAAATACTCTAATAAATATTGTAAAATTTACAGTTTTTCGATATCATTGAAGGAATATCAAAAAATTTAGAAATTTTATGGTTTTTTTTATTACCAAAATTATGTAAAATTAGAAAAACCAAACTAAAACAATTCTTTTATGTCTACCATATTGTTTCTTAACATTTTCTTTGTTTTCCAATACTTTAATGTTAGGTAATGTAAATTTGTTAAAAAACAATTTGAACAGCTAAAACCGGTTTAGTTCGATATAATGTGTCCATCGAATCGGACCCTAAACTAATTATTTTCAAAAATATCCTAACGAAAAGAATCAAATTAAACACTCATCCCATCCTAATCTTATATGCCTCACACCCGTATGGTTCACTTCCCTTTTCCAACGAACTCTGTTGTTAGCTTTCGGTTTTAGTTGTCCCCAGCTTTTCCCGCTGCGTTTTGTTAAGCACTTTTTGGGATTGTTGTAAAAACTTTTGATAGCTCTATATAAACCTTTGCCTTGTTCAATGCTCTTAATTTGAAAATTAACACTTTTATCCCAAAAAAAATTCAATTCAGATTGATCAAACTATAATACCAATTTGTTTTTTAATTTATTCTTTAATTAATTCTTTTTTTTTCTGATGTTCTTTTCTTTTTGCTCTTTTCTTAAATCCATAAATTTAGGGTATTTTGAGGAAAATTGAACCAAAGGGTTTTTGCTTTGGTTTTGATTCTTTTTCTTTTTTATTCTCACCTTAGTTTTAAATTTTTAATTCATGACTCATAAATTTAATCTTTGTTTTTTATTTATAAATGCTTTAAAGAACTATTCTTTTTGAAAGTTAGAACTCCCAAGAGCGCATCGTTCTTGTAGATCTTCAGAAGGAAACGGAATACAAATTCAAGAGCGTGTTTTTTTTTTCTTGAACGAATTGTTCTGTTTTTTTCTGTGTGAGGAAGTTAGCCCAATGTTTATGCCAGTAAGTCCGTTTAGTTGGAGTATGTTCGGAAAAGCTTTGGCGCGTCCGTATACCGTGTGCATAGCAAAATCCGCAGCAGCAGCGACGTCCCACACCGACACTATTAGCACGTTGCGCAGTTGTCAATTTCGTATAATTTGCTAAGTAAGCTAGGTCTAAGTATCAATTGAAGCAGAAAGGAAGTGTTAATCTCTCTAGTAAAAATTCGCTTCCAACCTAGCGGTTATGACTTCTTAAGTGTTAACCCCCTACAGAAGCAACGATTTCGAGATTATGTTGTGCAATTCTGCCCCCTGCGAAGCATTGGTCCTTCGAGCCGAATATACTGGAAATTATCCGCTCGCTCCAACACGATTTCAAGATTTTTTTGGAAAATTGTAAAAGCCTGCAAAACATTTGTCCTTCTAGACGGATATTCTGGAATATATTCCCTCGCCCCAACAAACAACGATTTCGAGATTTATTTAGGAAATTCAGCTCCCCCTGCGAAACATTGGTCCTTCGAGGCGGATATTCTGGTAATTATCCTTTCACACCAGCACGATTTTAGGATTCTCTGGTAAATTTTTGGCCCAATTGGGACCTTTTATTTCCTGCTGTAATTATTCAGTTAAATCTATGGCCCAAACTTGAACAAATTTTCATCAACCCTGGAAAGTTCATTCTTACTTATCGATTTCCCAAAAAAAAAAACAATTCAGCAAAAACCAACCGTGATTTGGATTCTATTGAACAAAAAACAACTGGACCTTCTAACAAAGGACGCTTGTTAAAGGCTTTTGCCGCTTCCGCTATGAGAGCCAGAACTAAGGTAGTTTCGCCTACAATTTTAATGCTTTGTCGCGTTTTTGTGTCATTGTCACCGCAGTCTAATTGCACTAACCGCCAACACACACCTCCACACACACATGGGTTACACGATCTGGAGAGGGAGGAGGTAGAAAAAAAAGTGTTGAAAAGCACTTGAGTGTCAGTTTTTTGTTCGCGCGTTTTGTACAAAAGGAGAGCACAATGCATACGTAATTGTATGCGGTTAGTGTGCGTTAGTTGCCATTGTACTTAAGTTCCCTTTTGGGTTGTATTTTTTTTTATTTTGAGGTCAGTGGCATATTGTTCTGTGTGTGAAGTTTATCGACTATTAAATCACTTTAATGGCCTTTGTTTGTTCAGGGGGAATTGATCTAGTTAGGGGGTTAGTGATGATTGAGGGAAAGTTGAAAGTTAAGGGAAGAAAAAATATTTTCACCAATTTCCCACTTAAAGCCTCTTCGTCTAGCTACAATTAAAGCAAACTTTTACCTGGGCATTATTATCACAAACTTAACAAAAGCACCTTTTATTCATTTCATTTCCTTTATCCCTGTTAGCTACCTTTTTGTTTTCCCCCTTCCACTTCACACAATATAATCCCCAACAAATGTGCCTTATCTTTGTGTTTTGAATTTTTACAACAAACATTTGGTAAACAGAAAGAAAATAATCTGCTTTGCCGCACTTAACAATGCCTGGATGGAGGGGGAAAAAAAACACATAATTCATAATTCGTTTTTAATAACTAGACGAGACACTTCAACACACACACACACGTGCAAAGAAGGAACTTTGTTTTTTATCATATGCTGGGTACAGTTGTGTTTGAAAGGCTTAAAGCCTTTAGCTCACAGCGTTGCCAGATGGAAGAGTTGACAGAGCCCCCCCCCCCCCCCTGTTCTCTTTGACAATTTCTTATGGTTTGTTTTCATTTTGTTTCCTTGGCTAGACACATTTATCATTTTATTTGCCTTCCCACCTCAGGACTGTGGCGTCAGTTTTGTTATTTCACATTTGCAATTTTTTCCTCCCAGTTTTTTTTTTTTTTTTTTTTTTTGCGCATATGTTTTGTCGATTATTTCTTGTGATGTGCAGCGTCAGTTGGTGTTTATGGCGTCGGGAATTGTTTATGAAATCTAACCACAGACAGAATTTTCGCGGTGATTATGGAGGGAACACCCAGAAGTTAGTATAGGCTGGTTAACCCTTGTACTAGCTTTCAGCTCTGAAATAAGCGGGTTAATCGCAAACATTTCTTAAATAAAACTGAGTTCAAACCTCAGATTGGTTTAAAGCTGGTTTCGATATTCTTTTATAAATACATTCGAACCAGAGGGCACACTCGCTCATTTACCCGGCTTATTTGCGCTTGTCGCTCATAGCTCGAATCGCTCACTTATCTCAAAAAGAAGAAGCTTTTTGCTCGCACGAATAATAATAGTTCAAGCTCAATTAAGCTTTTGAGTGACATGAGCGACATAGCTCAGCTAAGACTGTGAGAAGCGCCGCTTGTAATCTCTCGCGTTCTCCACAACAAGAAATGAAGAGAGAGCTTAATTAAAGGCAAGCATGCTAGCTTTTTTGCTCGCACAGGTTATTGTTTTTTGTTATGATCTCTACGTGATGCTTTTCTCGTGTCGCGCTGATTGTATATGCGCTCGTGATGACTCGCGCACAACGAGCTATAAGCCAAACAAGCCTTTCAACACAACGAGCTTGTTGATTTTTAATTTAATTGATGCAATGTTCTGCTTTGTGTGTGGGCTTGAAAAAGCTTAAAGCTTTTGATCGATAAGCTTGCTCGAGTTGTATTTTGAGAAAGGCTGAGTAAGCAGGCTCATGTACGCTATTTGTAGGTCTCTGATTTGAACAATATACAACAGGGCTGCAAACCGGTTTTGAACCGATTTCCTACTTTTCTTTTACTGTGAACCGAACCCTTTGAAAAAAAAAAAAAATAGTAAAACCTGAACCTGTTCCGAACTAAAACTTTCGGCTCGGCCCAAGTCTTAGTTAAGCATAAGTTAAGTTTTGTCTGATCAAATAAGAAGAATAGACCAAAAATTACTCGCAGAAATTCTTTTAAAAATTTTTATTTGAAAATAAATTTACTCGTAGTTCAAATAAACAAAAATTCAGAATTTTTTGAATATTTCTTTAATATTTTTAAAAAATCATAGCTTTCTATTAAAATTTGGTTAAACTTGGGACGAACCAAGGTTCGAACTTTGAACCTCAAACTTCTGAACCCTAACCATTGGATAATTTTGGTACGAACTGATATAAAATCTTGCAGTTTTTGAAAGTCGTACTTGAAAAAAAAGTTTTTTATAGTACACCGTTATATGTATCATCGTTAAAATTTTTATTAAAACTTTAGCTATGCAGCCCTATATTATCCGATTTTATAATTTTTCGTTTTAAGGGTATAATACTAATATATACCAAGTTGTGACGCTACGATGGAAAAAAAAGTTTTCTCACTAGCACTAGTACGGTACTGTTCTTTTTTTTAAATAAAAAAACGTTAGTACTGAAAAAAAAGTTTTTCTCCTAACTATAGACCGTGACTAGTACACCGATTTTATTTTTTTTAATAAACTATTAAGTTTGACGTACATGGAAAAAATCATCATACCCCTGATAGTTTGATTTAACTTTGATTTTCATAGCTTTAAAACAAAAACAGCGGACAGACACTATTGATGGACCACTCATGTAATATTTGTTTTTTTAAAAAAATCAAAGAAAAAAAAAAAAATTTGGCGGTTGGCAATCTTAATCATTTAATTTGTTCCAAGTAGATTTGTTTACATCAATTTTTGAATATGATATCTCTCAAATGGCCGCCTCTGGCGTTGATGGCGTATTGTGCCCTTTTTGCAGCATTTTCCATCGTTTTCGCCAACATTTCGGCCGGAATAGCGGCTATTTCTTCACGAATGTTGTCCTTGAGCTCTTCTACGGTCCTTGGCTTGTTAACGTAAACCTTTGACTTCAAATATCCCCACAAGAAGAAGTCAGGCGGCGTCAAATCGGGCGAACGCGGTGGCCAGTCCAAATCACCACTTTTCGACATCAAACGGCCCGGAAACAATTTCTTCAGAAAATCGATTGTTATGCGACTTGTGTGCGGTGGAGCGCCGTCTTGTTGAAACCAGAACTGCCTCATACGCTTTCGACGAATAATTGGCATCACAAAATTGGTCATCATGTCGCGATAACGCTCCTGGTTGATGGTAACAGCATGGCCATTTTCATTTTGGAAGAAAAACGGCCCAATGACCGTTTTCGCACTAACGCCGCACCAAACTGTGACTTTTTCGTCATGAAGAGGCACTTCTTGAATCTCCTGAGGATTTTCAGTGGCGTAAATACGGCAATTTTGCTTATTTACGGTCCCATTCAATGTGAAATGGGCTTCATCGGACATGATAATTTTTGAGTTTTCACAATTGACTTGTTCTGTTGAATGTAAATTTCAACTATTTCAGAGCGCTCGCGTGGCGCGTATTGTTCCATGGTAAAAATCTGCTTGGACTGACGCTTCAAACGCGGTATGTCATTAAGCGATCTGACATCTCTGTCAAAAGTTATGGCGTTGCCAGATGGGTCCGTCGAATATGGGCAACCCTGTATATTGACAAGGTATGGACAAAGTAGAAAATCATTGATACTTACTCATATATTGATTGAATATTCTTTAATCTGGCCTAGAAAGTTTCTTGGGGTACAAATGTACCCATGTTGTTATTTTAAAACTAATTAATAGTAAGAAAATACCTTCAGGTATTCAACAAAGATCATCATAATTAAAAAACACAAGCCAAATTGAGGTGAAATCCCAAAAGTCATATGTAACGGCATGCCCAGACAGCACGAGACGGAAAAAATATGTACATACAATACATTTTTGCAATGCAACCAAGTAAACATTTTTAATTGCATTTAAATACGACATTTATTTGCATGTAAAATTAACGCGAAATGCAAATTACTTTACTGCCTTGAAGGGACGCGGACCAGAGACCCAGGTGGGAGAGAGGCGCCCCCCCGCCCCCCCCTGTCTCTGCGTTTGTTTTTCCATTGCGGTTGCGTGGGCAAAAACAACAAGCCAAAGGTTTTTCGCTTATGTTTTTATTTTCCCGCAGGAACTGTAGCTAAAGTTGAATAATTTTCAACGTGACATTGAATTGGTTAACCAGTTTGGCCGTGGGAAAGTTTAGGCATGTTTAAAATTGTGATTATATTGCTACAAAGCAAATTTAATAATCAGAAATTAAAATGAAAATTAATAATGACATATGCCAGGCTCAAGTTAATTGAAATTTTAACCCAAATGTGTCAGAATTATATCATTGTGATAAACAGTTGAAACAGACATTTGATGGCCTGCAGCTAAATTATAATTACAAAAACACACACACAAAATTCGTTTATAACCTCTTTGCCTCAGTTGTTTTGGGTTGGCACCTTAAACGGGTTTCTGTAATTTGTAATTTTTTTATGCCTTTTTGCATTTGTATTGACTTTGATTTCGTGAGGCACGTGACCCGAAAGCAGATCTGCCAAATGAGATTTTGGTTTTAGAAGATTTATGTGCCATTTGTTAGGTAATCAATATAAGGGAATGAAGTATGAAAACGATATGTTAAGGCAGCGAAAGGTCATGATTTGTGTTAGGAAAATATGATAGCATTTTCTGGTGTGTAAATTTCAATTCTGGGAATATTGTTTCAAAGGCAAAATTGTAAGTTTTATTAGATAAAGATAGGCTTATGACTTTTTTTCTTCTAGAACTTAAAACTTGTATATTGAAATTATAAAATAATAATCAAAATTGAGCAACATTTCATTAAACAATCGATTATTTTTTTTTAACCATTCAGGGCAATAATTTTCATAGCAGTTCAAGCTGATTTTTCCTTATCACAAACTAATTATCCACTGACCCACCCAGGTCAATTTTTCTTCATTAAACAAACCAACAACAAAAAATAATTGTATTTTCTTTTAAATTCCTGTCCCACATACCATTGAAATAATTTTCCGTCTTTCAACCATAAATTTTACTAATTGAAAATTTTTCATTGGCATAAAATTATGTTCCTGCGGTCCCATGTCAGGCCTCATTAAACATTTCATAACAAGGAAAGGTTGTTAAAATTATTTTTACCTAAAAACTAAAAATTGTTTTTCCTAAGGTAGCCGAAATTAAAAACCCACCCCGCATCCAAGTGTTAATGGGACACGCTGAGAATTATGAGAGGAAACTACAAAATCTTTGACAAGGGGCCCCTGTTGAAAAATGTGCGGCAGACGTTTTGTCATCAACCCTCCACGAAGCTGAAGCTGAAGCCGAAATCGGTTCACATCTGGGACAACAGCGTGTGCATTACCAAACGGGATAATGTGCAGCGCCGTCGACGCTGGCCGTTACGCGTGCTGCAGTCGCGACAGATGTTTACCAAATTGATTAGATTGAGAGGAAGCTGAGCAGCAAGAGAAATTTCTATTGAATTGTGAATGATGCTTGAAGAGTGTCCGCAATTGAGGAAACAGGGTAGTGCACTTTGGGAACCTTTTTTTTTCATTTTCTTTTTCTTCTTTAGTCGTGTGCAGTTAACGATATTGCTAGATTAAAGGGAGATTAAGAAGCTACCGAAAAAAGGGGATTATTGGGGTTGAATATGATAAGGATTTATAGTTATATTTATAGTTCTTGGTCCTTTCTGTGGCCTAGGGTTTATAATTACTTTTATTGGGGCCACTTTTAATGGGCAGCCAATGCAATCAGAAATATGCAATGTTTGGTGCGGTTTGTGGACCGGCGGCATCATTAAATCGTAGTTTTTTTGAAAATGGAGCAAGATAATTTTGTAAATTACCTACTTAGAAAGTGTTAAATACCTTCCACAATTTTACCAATATCAAGCTCTAGTTTTACTTAGACATATGCCCATTATTTATAAATGTACCCATTTTCATAACGATAGGTTTATATATGTATAGCGGAGATATCGGCTTAGCATACCAACTACTGTGATATAAAAGCATTGGGCGCGTTCAGCAGAGACTGATCAGCTTAATAAAACTACTCTTTTTGTTAAGCATTTTTTTAGGGGGTCTTGCTAAATTGATATTTCAAAAAGCTCCGTAAAAATATCGTATTAAACACATGAGTGAAAAGTAGGCTACGTAAATTACCTAGAAATATATCATTGATTAGGGAGCAAGGCTATTGTTTCCGTCAGCTCTGTTAAAGTAATGTTACTGGTTTATCATAAAGCTTAATAAATAGGTCTCTCCCTGTGATAAATTTATATACAGGTATGTACTAACGAGAGCATAACTTAACTTGACCCCTTACTCTGGCAGGAAGTATTAAATATCAAAGAACAACCTGCGGAAATTCTGCTATATGACACACATTTTTTAACCTTAACCAACATTAAACCGTTTTCCTTTTTTTTTTCTGACTCATTTCTCCCTCAAGTTATTGATTTAACTGTTTGGCCCATTTAAAAAAAAAAAAAAACACTCCAACTGTTATTTCTGAATCATTCAACCTGGTCTCAGATGACAAATTCTCACTGATTTTCTCTTTCTTTTTTTTTTGTCGCCCACGAAATCAATACAACAAAATATTTGCTTAGCAAATTTCCTTTTTGACAACTTTTTTCAATTAAAGCTTGATAACGGATTTTGGATACTTGTTGCTTGGCTTTACTTCTGAACGAAGTCACTTGAGCAATTTTCGTTGTCGCACGACACCAACAACAATTTTGTATTCCGAAATACGTGAAATTTTTCCAGCCACTTCTCTTTAAATTTTGTTGCTGTTGGTGTGTTGGCTGCTGCTTTTGTTGTTGTCAAGTGTGTGTGTGTGTAAGTACACTCACTGTGTGTACTGTATGCCACGTAGGTGGCACATTGACAACGGCAATGACATCGGATCGCTATGTAAGCGGCCACTTGACTTTTTGGCAAATTAGTTGCGCCTCGATTTTCCATGTTGTGTAGCGGAAGGAATGTGCTAACTCAAATTGGGAGGGTTTTTATTTTGAAGAGGATATTTATTTTGTAGATAGATTGAAGAGGTTGACAAGAAGCAGAGAGAGAGAAAGAGAGAAGGAGAAAGAAAGTGGTTCAAGTGATGTATCAATCTACTTACTTAGTCTAGACTGAAGCTTGTGAGACTTGGCTCAAACTCAAGTATTGCTTAGAAAAATAAATTCGAGATATTCAGACAAAAATCAATTCTAATCGATGTCAAAAGTAGATCGATTTCTTATTATACTCTGTACCGAAGGTACAAAGAGTATATTGGATTTGTGCAAATGTATGTAACAGCCAGAAGGAAGCATCTCCGACCCTATAAAGTATATATATTCTTGATCAACATTAACAGTCGAGTCGATATAGACATGTCCGTCTGTCCGTATGAACGCTGAGATCTCAGAGATGGTATGAGATAGAGGTTTGAGGTGTATGGAACATTTATTTTTTATACTTGCAGGCAGATCAAGTTTAGTTTTGATTTTTATCCGCCGTCCCTGCCTGCCCCGCAAATTGAAAAAAACCTCAAATCTTCCACATATTTGGGAGTTAGGTTGTTCGAACCTTCTAGACATATATTCTACTTATTATTACTTATCGAGCCCCCATACATCGTTTTCCGATCAGATGAAAGATAGTAGAGTTGTCACCCCCGCAATTTGAAGAACACCTCAAATATCGCGCAATTTTATAGTTAGGTTGTTCGAACCTTCTGAACATATATTCTACTCATCAAAACTCATTAAGCTCTCGTACATCGTTTTCCGGTCAGATGAATAATAGCAGAGTTGCCACCCCCACAATTAAAAAAAAAAACGTCATATCTCCTATAATTTTTAAGATAGGTTTGTTCGCAAAACCATTTAGGCATACATTTTAATCGTTATATCACATCGATCCACTATACTCCATTTCCAGATCAGATGAACGATAGTCGAGTTATAAGCAAAACAAATAATTACGATGGGCAGCACTGGCCGATATCGTTTTGGGCAGCACTAACACAGTTTATTAACCCACACCTAAAAGTTTTCATTTACGTACAATCTTTGACAGGTACAGAGTATATTACAGTCGGGCTTGACCGACTTTCTTACTTGTTTTAAAACCAAATACGAAAGGATGGACTTAAGTAAGAATTTAACAATTTCGAAATTATTGGATTGGATTTTTAAGTGAGATCAGAATTTGAAATGAGCCTTTATGGATTAATACAAAATTATTTAAATTTTTAATCCAAAGGTCGGGATCAAATAAATTTTTTATACTTGAATTTAGCTCCCCAATTCTTTGTAAGCCTCCATGAACCATTGACCCGAACCAGTCCCAATTCTCAAGAGGTTTGCATCCCAGAAAAAAAAAGCAGTTCGAAATTAATTTTCCAATATTTATTCTTAAACAAAATCAAAGTAAACCATTCCCCTTTTTGGTACTAGCGCATGTTGTTGTGACATTCTGCAAACGACACTTTATCTTCCGTCAACCCTGGTTGCTTTGCCGCAATCTCAGGCTCAATTAACATGTTTTCCCGCTTTATGGCTTGCAGTCAGAGTCTGCAACTGCAAATGTAAGACATTCAACAATTCACCCAGCAACAACAACAACAACAACAACTTCAGCTTTAGCGGCAGTTAGCCAGCACTTAACCCGTCGCTGAGACGTCTCCTAAATGTTCAAGCCATAACACTTAAAGTCACATTTCACAGCGAAGTCGAAGCTAAAGTCGTCCACTTTGTGTGGGGCTCATTAAGAAACATAAAGTAAAATGCGAACAGGCAAATTATGAGATGGAGCAAATCAGTGTAAATATTAATTTTTAAATGGAATTTCCACTTTCAAGTTTAAATTTTGTAAATGTTAATTCTAATCTTTAAAATATGCAAAAAAAAAAAACAGAAGCCAGCATAAGCAAAGATAAAGCCCCAAAAAAACTTTTGTGACAGTTGCAAACATTTTGGTTTTTTTTTTGAATATTTTGGATTATTTTTTGTCACAATAAAAAAAAAAAATCTAAAGGAAGAGAAGAACCAAACCAGTTCTCATTGTGTTTGTTATTGTTGTCGAATGCATTGTGGTTGTTGTTGTTGTTGCGGTAGTCCCTCTGTTTAAACATGTTTGACACGGACTCTCATGGGGTTCCCTTCTGCCCAATATCGTGTGTGTAAGTTTTGGCTGGCGCAACCCGCAGCATTTTCATCTGCAAAAAAAATAAAAATAAATAACAATAACAAGAGCAAACAACAACAACTGGGGACCATTCTGGCATTTCTGGCACTGACAAGCCACATACCAAGAGCAGCACACAAAATGTTGACAGGCTGACAAACCCACAATTTTATCGGTGAAGGGGGAAGGGGGGCGGGGAAACTGTTCCCATCTCGGACCACAACTCTTCTTTTTCCCTTAATAATTTAATTTGTATAAATTTACCCAATATGTCAAAATACTCATCAATTTGATGACCATTTCTGGGGGCAGCGGCAGGAACTTGCCTAATTAGCGAGTATTTGCTCATTACACGCTCATTTGTTGTTCCTTAATGGGATATTCATATTATTTGTGATATTTTTTGCATTAAATGGTTTTAAAAATATATTGTTGATATATATATCAATATTAAATAGCTACTAAAAGATAGTATTCATAATCCGTAAATTTGCTTATGTTCTCCTTCTTCATAAAGAAATAAAACAATTTCCAAATTAAACTGGTACCGGTTGAATTTTAAACTAGGATTAGGTATTTTCGTTATTAAAAGTACGGTAAGGATGAAAATTCTGACTTCAAGCGCGAATTTTTAATCCTAAATTTCTTGATCCAAGAGATTTTAAAGTTTTACTCTCCCAATTTCGCTTGCTTTCTCCTCACAATTACTTATCTTTACTTCCCCCGCCTATTAAAACCTAATATAGAACGAAGATTACTCGATTTTAAGAAGGATTTTAAGTTTTTCTTTTTTCCTAGTGTTCGTAGTTTTTGGTTCCCTCAAAACAAACGATTAACTTTAAAATTCTTAACTAATCTCTGCAAATCATTTTAATGCAATTGTTAATACGTGGTATGGAAACGAATGTTATTATAAAATTAATTTAGGCGGGGGTCTGCAATTTTTATACACTTGCAAAGGAAAACATTTTTGTTATCGATGATAGCATTCTTAATCTACGGAATCATGAATATTTCATGCTTTCAAACAGCTCAAAAATGAGGTTAACATCGGAAGACTATATCCTATAGCTGGACATATAAAGGGAGGTTTTATCTCGAGTTCGGAACCGGACAATCTGAATGAGTTTTGGAACAATTTTTCCAACACACTTAATAAATCGTAAAACGTTAACGTGTTTTAACCGCATATTTATATAGCTCCGACAAGATTGATTAAAAAAAATTGGAAACTAGAACAGCTGTTTAATTTGCTTTCAAATAATTTTGCGAACGATTTAAAAATACTGCGTGGCTGATAAACATTGCTATATTAAGAAACTCTAATAACTTTTTCTTTAAGTACAGGGTTGCCCATATTCGACGGACCCATGTTTTTTTAAAAAAAAATTAAAGAAAAAAATAAAAATTTGGCGGTTGGCAATCTGAATCATTTAATTTGTTCCAAGTAGATTTGTTTACATCAATTTTTGAATATGATATCTCTCAAATGGCCGCCTCTGGCGTTGATGGCGTATTGTGCCCTTTTTGCAGCATTTTCCATCGTTTTCGCCAACATTTCGGCCGGAATAGCGGCTATTTCTTCACGAATGTTGTCCTTGAGCTCTTCTACGGTCCTTGGCTTGTTAACGTAAACCTTTGACTTCAAATATCCCCACAAGAAGAAGTCAGGCGGCGTCAAATCGGGCGAACGCGGTGGCCAGTCCAAATCACCACTTTTCGACTTTCTTCAGAAAATCGATTGTTATGCGACTTGTGTGCGGTGGAGCGCCGTCTTGTTGAAACCAGAACTGCCTCATACGCTTTCGACGAATAATTGGCATCACAAAATTGGTCATCATGTCGCGATAACGCTCCTGGTTGATGGTAACAGCATGGCCATTTTCATTTTGGAAGAAAAACGGCCCAATGACCGTTTTCGCACTAACGCCGCACCAAACTGTGACTTTTTCGTCATGAAGAGGCACTTCTTGAATCTCCTGAGGATTTTCAGTGGCGTAAATACGGCAATTTTGCTTATTTACGGTCCCATTCAATGTGAAATGGGCTTCATCGGACATGATAATTTTGTTCCAAAATTGCTCGTCATCTTCGGCCATTTCGATGACTCTTTGGGCCCATTCCAATCGACGAGGCTTGTCCGCAGGCAACAATCTTTGCGTCAATTGAATTTTGTACGGGAACAAATGCAAATCAACGCGAATAATCCGTTGTAAAGTGGACCGAGCCATGCCCAACTGCTGAGAACGGCGTTTTTGGGATGTTCTTGGGGACCTCTCAACACTGGCTCGTACGGCAGCGATATTCTCGGCCGATCGCCTTGGTCGACTTTTATTTGGCCTCTTCGGATTAGAAAGAGCCTCACCAGTCGAAAATTTTTCGTATAAACGCTTAATGGTGTTCTTAGAAGGCGCACTTTTCACATTTTTTAATTTTTTTAAAAGCACGTTGAGTTTTCACAATTGACTTGTTCTGTTGAATGTAAATTTCAACTATTTCAGAGCGCTCGCGTGGCGTGTATTATTCCATGGAAAAATCTGCTTGGACTGACGCTTCAAACGCGGTATGTCATTAAGCGATCTGACATCTCTGTCAAAAAGTTATGGCGTTGCCAGATGGGTCCGTCGAATATGGGCAACCCTGTATACCAGTTAATCATTTTTGTTAAATCTAAAGATTAAGCTACCATATTAAAACAAAATTGAGCAAATTACTTCAATAGAAAAAAAGTTATTAAACTTTTTTTTGGTAGCGGTTTACATCAGCCACCCTGTATGATTGAAATCAAACAATTTCAGCTTAATCGAAATTAGCTGGGACTTGTACAATTGTAATTTATATGAACTAAGCTTCAAAGAATTTCACCCCTGGCTATATTTTTCAAAATCTGCTTAATGTCACGACTAGTTCTTTGTCATATCTGTCAAACAGAGAGCAAGAACTCTCCCCTCTTTGATTTTTTGCATAACATTTTATGCGCAATTTTTTTTTGCACATTTTCATGACACTAAATGTCACTAATTTGACACAAAATGTCAGCGTGTAGATAATGCGAAATATGGAATGTGTCAGAAAGAACATAACTCTTCAAGCTTTTAACAACCAAATTTGTCGCATTAGTTTTGCTCAGCAAATCAAAATGGCAGCACTGGAGGGATAAATGTCGAATATAACGAAGAAAAAAAAAAAGGGAATGAAAAGAACATTGAAATTGCTTTTTAGTTGGTCCCTGAGCAGCGGCACCAAGTTATGCCTTTTAAGGTAGCCAAAACTGGAATACCAAATAAGGTCAAAATTGCAACACAAGAAGAGAAATCGGAGAATATAAGTTCTGAGGAAGTGTCTGGGTTTGCTGTCAGAAGTTTGCGCCGCCTTAAGCCAAATTTATGCTTAAATAATGAGGGAATTGATCAGGTAGCAAACAATATGTTGCACTACTGAGTCACCCTAATGTACTCACTTGGTCCCGTGAGTAATGTGAGGCGCATTGCAGTTGCCTTTAAAGCGCGATAAAAAGAAAAGCTTAAAAAAATATAACTTACATCCATGACAAGATATGAATTTTAAGCGAACTTCACATTGATTTATGCGACAGACCAGAAAGGAAGAAGCAGTCACCAGAATGGTTTTTTAAATTGGATTACGACGGGCAGTTAGTTGTCTCCTTCTCATGATTTGCATGCCAAGTGATTAAGTATAAGTCGAAGGCAGCAGACTTTGTGTAATTAATTAGCAATGTTGGCAAATATTGAAAAGAACAAAAAAAAAAAAAAACTGCAGACGAAACAAATAAATAAACAAATGCCAAAGGAAACTCAATAGGGCAGGCGCTCCCCCACAGGCAAACAGTCAGACAGACAGACAGACAAACCGCAGAATCTAATTTTGAAAATGTCTATACAACATGTGGACTCATTTGGCAGGAAGGGAAACGAGTAGAGAGAGAGAAAACAAATGTAAAATAATATTTGAAATTGAGGGAAGGTATCAAAATATTTTCATGACAAATTTAAAACAACACAACCATGAAGTGGAACACGTCTTGTTGTAGTCACCCATCATCCAAACAAATGGTCAAAACAAATAAGAAACGTTTTGAAGGAAATGCGAAACAAGTTTTGCGGCTGGCAATGAAGCGCAACGAGACATAAAATGCGCAGAGTCGTGGGTGTGAAGGGGGGAGAGAACTTAACAACAAGTAGTTTTACTTATAATCCCTGATCAAAGTAAGTCAAAGTTGTCATCATCCCCTCCTTTGGCCACGTGTCAGCGTTTACAATTCATTACCAATGCCCAAAAAGCCAATTTAACTTCTTGTTTTGGCACACTCTAAGTCCAAACAAAAGGCCAAACTCAAAATGCATAACGGCATCTCTGAGTGAATGCAATACCCTCAACGCACACGCCACTTCGCCAAAATGTAAGCCACTTAATCTTATGAAGCGTCGTCATTGGCCAAAGAAAAGAAGCAGCCCGAATGCATTAAGCCGCAGAAGGGTAACTGAACACAAAAAAAAAAGCAGAAAGGAGTGCGTGAGGGATTTAACACTACATCACGCAAATGCTAAAGATGAATTAAGAAGAAAAATTTCAAGTAATAAGAATACACTGAGAGAAAATATGAGGTTTTTTATACAAGAATGCTGCTATTCAACAAACACATGCTGCACAAGCAAACAATACAAATTAAACGTAAAAAAAAATCTAAAAATATTTTACACGTCTGTAAAATATTTTGTGAAAAAATTTGTTTTCCATTTTAAAAAAAAATAACAGAAAAAGATTAAAAGGTGTAGCTAACTTCGACTGTGCCGAAGTTTTAATACACTTGAAAAACTTTGCTCCAACTGATTTAACCGGTAAAATATATATAGGATATAAATAACAGATATTTAAAATTTTTAAATCATTGATAATAAAAATTTTATACTATAAAAAAACTTTTCTTAGTAAAACACATTTTCCGACCGATCGTTCCTATGGCAGCTATATGCTATAGTCATCCGATTTTGATAAATTTTTAAAAAATAATTGTGAAAGCATATAAAACTAATATATACCAAGATTGGGGACGCTACGATAGAAAACAAAAAAGTTTTTCTCACTAGAAGTAGTTTTTTAACCGTCCGTTTATATGGCAGCTATATGCTATAGTCATCCGATTTTGATAAAATTTTTTCAGAATTATGTGAAAACATATAAAACTAATATATACTACGATTGGAGACGCTACGATGGAAATCAAAAAAGTTTTTCTCACAAAGACTTATTTTTCGACCGATCGTTCCTATGGCAGCTATATGATATAGTGATCCGATTTTGATAAATTTTTCCAGAATTGTGTGAAAGCATATAAAACTAACATATACCAAGATTAGTGACGCTACGATGGAAAACAAAAAGTTTTTTCTAACTAGAACTAGTTCTTAGACCGATCGTTCCTATGGCAGCTATATGATATAGTCATCCGATCCGGCCTTTCCGACATATTAGTTGCGTGCAGTAAAAAAAGACTCTGTGCAAAATTTCAGCTCGATAGCTTTAACTTAGTTCGCGTAGAAACAGACGACACAGCGACGACGACGACGACGACGACAGACGGACGCCACGCGCAAATTGAACTCAGTCGTCGTCCTGATCAAGAATATATATAGTTTATGGGGTCGGAAATGAATATTTCTATGCGTTACAAACTTCTGGGCAAAATTAATATACACTTTTCAAGTGTATAAAAACGAGAAGTCAAAGCTAAAATCGACTGTGTAAAAGTTTTAAAAGTTTCTCTAACTCATCATAGCCTAGTTCCACGGCTACATATATGTACATCCGATTTGATGTTGATAAGGATGGAATTTTTTTCCTTGGCCCTTCTATATGAAAATAAATGTTAAATGGATGTACATCAATTCATGATGTTGGTACTCGCCCCAAGAAATTATAAATGTTTTATGCTTTTAAATAGTTCTGAAAAATTTGGTATAGATCAGATGATGACTAAATCCTATAGCTGTCATAGAACCGATCGGTCGGAAAATGTGACTTACTCAGAAAACTTATTTGTTATTAATAGTAATGTACCACCAGATTCATAATGTTATTGAGTTTATAAATATCTAACATCTATATCCATATATATTTCTGAGTTCAGGAACGTTATCATGGAAAACAAAAAGTTTTTCTTACTAAGACCCATTTACCGACTGATGGTCCTATGTTGTCTTTTTTATTTAATATTGTTATTTCTTCAAACATAATTGAGTTACTAGTTAAGTTCACACATTACTTACTTGTGGCAGCTATAAGATCTGGTCACCCGATTTTGACCAAATTTTGCAGAACTGTGTGACAGCATATAATATTCTAACAATATAACAAAGACCTGTTGTACAAAAGATCGTTCCTATAGCAGCTAAAAGATATAGTCATCTGATTTTGACCCAATGTTGGACAATAGTTTGAGAGGATTTAATATTTATATTTGCAGAGTTTTAAAACCCTATTAATAAAAACTAAAAAGTTTTTCTCACTTAGACCGACATTACGACAAATCGTTCTTATAGCAACTTTAAAAATAGTCCTCCGATCCTTCCGGTTCCGCCATATTGGCAGTGTGCAGTTAAAAGTGAGTCTGTTACTCGATAGCTTAAAAACTGAGAGACAAGCTTGCGTAGAAAGAAACAGACAGAGTGTCGGAAAGACGTACATAGCTCAATGGACTCAGCTCATCGTCCTGATATAGAATATAAACAGGGTTGCCCATATTCGACGGACCCATCTGGCAACGCCACTACTTTTGACAGAGATGTCAGATCGCTTAATGACATACCGCATTTGAAGCGTCAGTCCAAGCAGATTTTTACCATGGAACAATACACGCCACGCGAGCGCTCTGAAATAGTTGAAATTTACATTCAACAGAACAAGTCAATTGTGAAAACCAACTGCAAAATTATCATGTCCGATGAAGCCCATTTCACATTGAATGGGACCGTAAATAAGCAAAATTGCCGTATTTACGCCACTGAAAATCCTCAGGAGATTCAAGAAGTGCCTCTTCATGACGAAAAAGTCACAGTTTGGTGCGGCGTTAGTGCGAAAACGGTCATTGGGCCGTTTTTCTTCCAAAATGAAAATGGCCATGCTGTTACCATCAACCAGGAGCGTTATCGCGACATGATGACCAATTTTGTGATGCCAATTATTCGTCGAAAGCGTATGAGGCAGTTCTGGTTTCAACAAGACGGCGCTCCACCGCACACAAGTCGCATAACAATCGATTTTCTGAAGAAATTGTTTCCGGGCCGTTTGATGTCGAAAAGTGGTGATTTGGACTGGCCACCGCGTTCGCCCGATTTGACGCCGCCTGACTTCTTCTTGTGGGGATATTTGAAGTCAAAGGTTTACGTTAACAAGCCAAGGACCGTAGAAGAGCTCAAGGACAACATTCGTGAAGAAATAGCCGCTATTCCGGCCGAAATGTTGGCGAAAACGATGGAAAATGCTGCAAAAAGGGCACAATACGCCATCAACGCCAGAGGCGGCCATTTGAGAGATATCATATTCAAAAATTGATGTAAACAAATCTACTTGGAACAAATTAAATGATTAAGATTGCCAACCGCCAAATTTTTTATTTTTTTCTTTGATTTTTTTAAAAAAAACATGGGTCCGTCGAATATGGGCAACCCTGTACATCGGGTGGCAATGCCGTGACATCGATATGACTATATGGCAACGTGGATGGGGACTAACTATTGAAACGGGTGACTATATCTTATAGCTGTCATAGGAACGATCGGTCGTAAAATAGGTGTTTGTAAGAAAAACTTTATTTTCTATGAAAAGATTCCTAAATAAACTGTCACATAGTTTTGAAAAAAATGTTCCAAATCGGATGACTATATCTTATATTAGCCAGTGGGAAAATGGGTCTTAATAAGGGCCACGGTCTGCCCAACGCTGGCTTAGTGCACCGAGGACTCTCGTTATTTATGAAATTTAAACTCCTTCCAGCTTATTTCAACTAGCATAGAAGAAAAGTAAACTTCAGATTTAATTAACTCGCTTCCTGCGAAACAGATTTCTTAGGAAATGCCCTCCTTTCCATTGATAACTCCAACTCCATTCAAACATAAAAGTGTTTTCGAATAATAAATGCAAGGGGAGGCACTCATAATTCTAACAAAACAAAAAGGTACAGAACATTTCGAGGCCACCCAATTACAAGCAAAATATTTTGGGCCCCAAAAACAAGGCAGCTTATGACGATTACATTCATTAACTAAATGCCCAACCCCACTTCAAACTCCTGTCCAGACAGCTGGCTAAGCGCTGAAAAGTCGGCAACACAAAATCTGCTGCTACTGCATTCATTGATAGTGCGATGAGTGGTGGGTGGGCAGGAGTTGGACGGGGGAGGGGGGCTAAGTGCCGGCTAAGAATGCGCAACGCGAGAGGCAAACTGTTGAAATTTAATCCCTCAAGGGTTGCTTCAACGCTTCCTGGACAATGCAGTCCGGAGTGGGGGATGGAAAAGCTGGACTAATGCCGAGAGTCTGTTTTGCATTGATAAGCTCCTGCCTCCTGCTCCTTTTATGACGCATCATCATAAAAAAAATATCAAGTGCGCAGTCTGCCAACTGAGCAGCAAAAAAAATAAAATACAAATAATATGACATGTTTATGCCCGGCAGACGCTACGCGGCGGCGACACTGAAGACATTTTAAAGTTGCTGCCCCAACGCCAAATGCAAATCATGTAAATAATTTAAGAGCTTTTATCTGGGGGCGAGCGGGGGGGAGCGAGCTGCGGTTGCCTTTGTGCCTGCAGCGTGACATGCTCGTGACACATGTGACAAAGGCAAGCAGAAAACAAATAAATTATTAAGTTGTTAAGACAAGCCAACAAACCAAACCAACCAAACCAAACCAACCAACAATAGCCAGTCACTCATATTAATGCGAGTTTAAAGGCGGCGGAACAATATGGAAATTGAGAGTTAAACGGGGAAGTAAGCGAAGGAAGGAAATGATTGCGGAAAATTACAATTTGAATGAGTTACAAAAAAAAGTAAATAAAAAATTAAAAATAAAGTAAATTAAATCAAAGGATGAATTCCAAATTCATTGCTTAAAAATAGAAGGCTAACATCGGCTACGCCGATGTTTTAAATACCCTTGCAGTTTTTGAAAGTCGCTACCATTGATAACAAAAAAGTTTTTCTCACTAGAACTAGTTTTTTGACCGATCGTTCCTATGGCAGCTATATGCTATAGTCATCCGATTTTGATAAATTTTTCCAGAATTATGTGAAAGCATATAAAACTAATATATACCACGATTGATGACGCTACGATGGAAAACAAAAAAGTTTTTCTCACTAGAACTAGTTTTTGGACCGACCGTTTATATGGCAGCTATATGCTATAGTCATCCGATTTTGATAAATTTTTCCAGAATTGTGTGAAGGGATATAAAAATAATATATACCAAGATTGGTGACGCTACGATGGAAAACAAAAAAGTTTTTCTCACTAGAACTAGTTTTTGGACCGACCGTTTATATGGCAGCTATATGCTATAGTCATCCGATTTTGATAAATTTTTCCAGAATTGTGTGGAAGGATATAAAACTAATATATACCACGATTGGTGACGCTACGATGGAAAACAAAAAAGTTTTTCTCACTAGAACTAGTTTTTTGACCGACCGTTTATATGGCAGCTATATGCTATAGTCATCCGATTTTGATAAATTTTTCCAGAATTGTGTGAAAGCATATAAAACTAATATATACCAAGATTGGTGACGCTACGATGGAAAACAAAAAAGTTTTTCTCACTAGAACTAGTTTTTTGACCGACCGTTTATATGGCAGCTATATGCTATAGTCATCCGATTTTGATAAATTTTTTTCAGAATTGTGTGAAAGGGGTATAAAACTAATATATACCAAGATTGGTGACGCTACGATGGAAAACAAAAAAGTTTTTCTCACTAGAACTTGTTTTTTGACCGACCGTTTATATGGCAGCTATATGCTATAGTCATCCGATTTTGATAAATTTTTCCAGAATTGTGTGAAGGGGATATAAAACTAATATATACCAAGATTGGTGACGCTACGATGGAAAACAAAAAAGTTTTTCTCACTAGAACTAGTTTTTTGACCGACCGTTTATATGGCAGCTATATGCTATAGTCATCCGATTTTGATAAATTTTTCCAGAATTGTGTGGAAGGGATATAAAACTAATATATACCAAGTTTGGTGACGCTACGATGGAAAACAAATAAGTTTTTCTCACTAGAACTAGTTTTTGGACCGATCGTTCCTATGGCAGCTATATGATATAGTCATCCGATCCGGCCGATTCCGACAAATGTGCAGCCTATGTGTATTTAAAGACTTTTGCAAAGTTTGGTCAAGATAGCTCTAAAACTGAGGGAGGAGATAGCATAGAAACAGACGGACGGACAGACGGACAGACGGACATGGCTATATAGACTCAGCTCGTCATGCTGATCAAGAATATATATAGTTTATGGGGTCGGAAATGCTTCCTTCTGTGCGTTACAAACATCGTGACAATTTTAATATACCCTCTGCAAGGGTATAAAAAATGGAAATAATTAGCAGAATTTAACCAAATGAGAAACTTGTCTTAAAAAGTTGACAGCTCAGTCTCTACTTAAGGCTATAGAGTTCCTTGCCTACTTCTTTATCCCAGCAGCCAACAATTTGTAGACACAAGCCGGAGCTAAGATAAAAATCGCAGACTATGTGGCGTTGTCTGAGCAACAAATACAAAATGTTGCCAGGCGCCAAAGTTAGCAACAAGTTGCCCACATGCCTCCACTTTAGGCCTGATTATCCAGAAAATGTGGCCCATAATTTTAGTGGTTGCATTTTGGACATCTTAAAGAGTCGTGCCAAAAAAAAGAAGCTCATTAAGCAAAGATTAAGTTGAAAGATATGTCTCAGAAGTTCATTAAATATTCTAGAAATTATTACAATATCGTTATATAATTTCATATTACTTGAAATATTAAACCCAACCATAAAATGCTTAAGCCATCCATAAGTCTTATATGCCTGATATTTATGCGGCCAACTCTTCGGCGCGACGTGACAACGACTTTCGTCTGTCTGTCAAACAGGTGGTCAAACGTTACCAGCTTGAATTATAACGCATTTAAGCCATAAAGCTGTAGATATATGAGACGAGTTTAAGTAGCTTATCCGAGGTCCAAAAAGTGCAGACAAAGAGTCAACACATAAATATTATTTACAACAATTTCGTGTAACATGCAACACGTGGGCCAAACGGGGCAATTGAGTTGTGTGCCTCATGTTGTTGTTGTTGTTGTTGGCTTAAATGGTCAAAAGATTTGGTGTGCGCTATGAGGAAAAAATATTATGCGTTAGGGTGGCTCAATATTAAACAAAATATAATTTAGCTGAAATTTATTATTGGCAATAACGTAGCACCAAAATTTGCTAAGGTCTAAGTAAGGAAAAAATACCATAATCACCTAACACCTGGCATTTAAATACCGCTTTTCAGGCAATTCCTTTCTAAAAAATGGTATTCAATTTTATGTAATTCGATTGCAAATCCAAACTCGTCAGCCAATCCTGCTGATGATAGGGATCGTGTAGTTCTTAAAAAAGCTTCTTAAACTGCTCTCTTTACTGGTGTTGGTTTATACCATTGTTTATTATGACTTTGAGAAAACATCGAACCGCCAATAGCGAAAATATTGTTAAAATGGCAGTCCCTTTCGGGTTCTGGTTGGGGACAGCATTAGTTTTAAAGTTTTAGATTATGATGTGTTCGAGGCCCCGATTCAATTCACATGTCTATCAAAATTAAACAATTTATCAAAGAACTCGCTCAGAAATTTTTATACTTTCGTAAAGGAGAGCTTCAGACATGCTTTGGCTGCGGTCTTACAATTTAATCAATATTGATTGACTGATTTGACTGATTTTGGATGACCTTACCCTCATTGAACCAGTTTTTTTTACTATGCTAAAGGAAGGTCCTTGTTCGCCGTACAATGGTTTTTAGTTCATTCGATGCATTCTTGTGTTCATAATACAAAATTGGTTGATTTTTACTCTACGAGTAACGGGAATGAAATAAAAAGGGAATCAAAAAAAGAAACGGCACATCCCTCTACGGGGATTCGAACCAACAAACTAAAAAAGCAAAAAAGGCCACTTAGCCAACGTCTAATTCGAAAATTAAGTAGCTTAATTTCAATATATAGAAGTATCAAGATACCAACGACGCATTTTTTAACTACATACAGGGTTGCCCATATTCGAGGACGTTTTTTTAAAAATAAAGAAAAAATAAAAATTTGGGTGGTTTAATCTTAATTTGTTAAAGTTTGTTTACATCATTGAATAGAACTCCAAGGCTGGGTGTGGGTGCCTTGAATCCATCGTTCGAACATTTCGGGATAGCGGCTATTTCTTCAGATGTGCCGGCTCTTCACGTCCTTGGTGTTAACGTAAACCTGAAAAATAGAGGGGGTACGACGCGTGTCATCACACTTTCGAATCAGATTCTTCTTTGGTCTTTCGTAGGCGTCTTGTTAAGACGCCTACGCTTTCGAGAAGGATCAAATTTCACACGGTACGCTTTGGTAAAGAGGCATTTTCATTTTGGAGAACGGGACGTTTTCACGGAACGGACTTTTTCGTCAGAGAGATCGATCTAGAGTTTTAGTGGGTAAATGTCATTTGTTTTTACGTCATTCAGTAAATGGGCTTCATCGGAGATATTGTCGTTGAGTTTTCCAATGACGTCGTTGAATAAACATAAGGCGGTGGTGTATTGTTCCATGGTAAAATGCTTGACTGACGCTTCAAACGGGGTCATTAAGCGATCTGACATCTCTGTCAAAGTTATGGCGTTGCCAGATGGGTCCGTCGAATATGGGCAACCCTGTATTAAAATTTTCACGATGTTTGTATCGCATAGAAGGAAGCATCGCCGATCCCATAAACTTTATATATTCTTGATCAGCATGACGAGCTGAGTTCATTTCCGTCTGTCCGTTAGTCCGTCCGTCCGTCTGTCCGTCTGTTTCTATGCTATCTCCTCCCTCAGTTTTGAAGCTATCTTGACCAAACTTTGCAAAAGGTCTTTAAATACACATAGACTGCACATTTGTCGGCATCGGCCGGATAGGATGACTATATCATATAGCTGCCATAGGAACGATCGGTCCAAAAACTTGTTTTAGTAAGAAAAACTTTTTTGTTTTCTATCGTAGCATAACCAATCGTTGTATATATTATTTTTATATACTTCCACACAATTCTGGAAAAATTTATTAAAATCGGTTGACAATACCATATAGCTGCCATATGGGTCCAAAAACTAGTTCTAGTGAGAAAAACTTTATTGTTTATTGCCATTGTTTCCATTCTCTGAAGCGTAGAGCGGATAGCGTAGCAACATTTATAAATAGCGTTAAAATTCATTTGAATTTGATTGATACTCGTATAAATGTACTGGGGTAGTATTGTACCCCAAATACGATTCACTTTAGTTTTGACCATGAAAGGGGTTAGAGAGAATATATTCAAGGAACTGATTGTACATTATCACTCGAGGCCTTTTCCTCCTGTTTTTTGTAATCTTTTAAAGGCTTTTGTTTCTCCTTATTTTGGTAAATTTTTTTTTTTCCTTATTTTGAGAAAGAAAAAAAAGTTCGTTAGACAGAAACTTGACTTGGAACTTAAATTTTCAAATTTAAATTTCGCTAGAAATCAGATTATAAAAATATTGAAAACCTTTCCCATCTACCAACTTCCTTCTTCATCTTCATCATGTTTTGACTAATTGTAATTTTTGCACCCATTTCCTGTTGCCATCATAATAATTGTGTACCTGCAGCTATTGTATTTTGATTTGATCAGCAAACAAAAGCCAGAGACAACAGCAACAAATACAAATACAAATAGAAAGCGACGAATGGCAAATAGAATAAAATAATCAGAAAACAAATGCAAAAAGTGGTAATGAGTATACTTTTGCCGTCGTGTGTCTGACTGGCAAAAACACACAAAAGAGAGAAAAATACAGGACCGCACCACCTCCTACGTCTGTTTTGTCTAGAAAAGTGAAAAGCATGTTAATGCCCCAGGCCAGTATTATGAGGGTGTTCCTCCTGGTGTGTCAGAAACAGAAAACCGTGTCTCGTCTGGCACAGAAAAACACTTGAGCTACCATCTCTTCCAGCTGGACAATGTTGTCGTTGCACGTTCCTTCAAAGTGTCCTGGGGGCAGCCAAACATACAGCAAAAGGATGGAAGAAACAAGCAATATGCTTCATTACCCCAAAAGGGGGCCCGAAGGGGGGGCTGGAGACATTTTAATGCTAATGAATTGAAATTGTTTTGTGTGAGAAAATTTAATTGTTCAAATTTTTGGCGCCCATTTTCGCTCATGTCATGTTAAATGTCAACTGCAAATGTTGAAGCAACAGCCGCAACATTTACAATCGGGTTGGTAAATGTGCGTGAATTTTGCTAATTTCTCATTTTAAACATCAAAATCAATTTAAAATAGGGTAAGAAAATATGAAAGTAATTTGAAACAAAGAATTCAATGGGATTTTAGTCCAAAATTCCACTGATTTGCTAAAACTTTAATGGTTCTAGTCCAGCGATGAGCACATAAAGGCCCGCTGCGCCCTCGAAGCCCGGCCCGTTATTTCACTTATTGCGAAATTAAACGCATTTTGTTGTTGCTGCGATTATCAGTATTTTTAAGGTGTTACTGATATCGATAGGCCAGTTATCGATAACATTCGACGTGTTTTCTGCGCAGTTTGGAAATATGAGCTTTTCAATCGCCTGTATATAGTTGTAATAAATTCATTCACAGAGAAAAAAATTGATATGAAATGGCAGTCATTTCCACATTTTTTTCATATCAATTTTACTCCGATATGACGAAAGATTAACTTGATATGATAAAAAATATCAATACGATCTTTTTAGAAAAAAAAAAAAAATTTACTTGTCTGGGGATCGAACTCGAGACCTTGCATGGAATGACGTCTCAACGCAGTCAACCAACGCACACATTTATGGGAGGACGTCTAAGAAACTATTTATATTAAGTAGGAAAAAATTGATATTTTTAAAAGATCATTTTAACCATCAAAGATTAAATTGATCTTGAGCTTTTTTTTTTCTGTGTTGAAATTATAATTAAATTATATGCAATTTACTTACTGTTTCTACCGGGGTACAAATGTACCCCAGAAAGGCATAGCTAACATTTTATTAGTTCTGGTTGATATAGTGTGTCCTCCGATTGTAAAGCATACCTCTTCTACCACTTTCCTGCTTGAGATGTGTAGTGCCTCCGTTTTTTTTTTTTTTGCTCCTTCAGAGCAAGACCCTGTTTTTGCAGCCACTCGTTGATTTTATGGACAGACTGTTCTGCTTTGACGGAGATTTTTCCACTATATCGACTGCTATGTCATATGCTATGCCAATAATCTCTGTGCGGTTCGGAACAGCTACTTCAAGTACTCCATTGTACAGGGTTGCCCATATTCGACGGACCCATCTGGCAACGCCATAACTTTTGACAGAGATGTCAGATCGCTTAATGACATACCGCGTTTGAAGCGTCAGTCCAAGCAGATTTTTACCATGGAACAATACACGCCCACGCGAGCGCTCTGAAATAGTTGAAATTTACATTCAACAGAACAAGTCAATTGTGAAAACTCAATTATCTTGTCGATGAAAAATTAAAAAATGTGAAAAGTGCGACCTTCTAAGAACACCATTAAGCGTTTATTTACGCCACTGAAAATCCTCAGGAGATTCAAGAAGTGCCTCTTCATGACGAAAAAAGTCACAGTTTGGTGCGGCGTTAGTGCGAAAACGGTCATTGGGCCGTTTTTCTTCCAAAATGAAAATGGCCATGCTGTTACCATCAACCAGGAGCGTTATCGCGACATGATGACCAATTTTGTGATGCCAATTATTCGTCGAAAGCGTATGAGGCAGTTCTGGTTTCAACAAGACGGCGCTCCACCGCACACAAGTCGCATAACAATCGATTTTCTGAAGAAATTGTTTCCGGGCCGTTTGATGTCGAAAAGTGGTGATTTGGACTGGCCACCGCGTTCGCCCGATTTGACGCCGCCTGACTTCTTCTTGTGGGGATATTTGAAGTCAAAGGTTTACGTTAACAAGCCAAGGACCGTAGAAGAGCTCAAGGACAACATTCGTGAAGAAATAGCCGCTATTCCGCCGAAATGTTTGCCGAAAACGATGGAAAATGCTGCAAAAAGGCAAACAATACGCCATCAACGCCAGAGGCGGCCATTTGAGAGATATCATATTCACAAAATTGATGTAAACAAATCTACTTGGAACAAATTAAATGATTAAGATTGCCAACCGCCAAATTTTTATTTTTTTCTTTGATTTTTTTAAAAAAAAGGGCTTCCTCCAAAAGGGCAACCCGTTACTTGTTTTTTTTTTGAGGGGGGGGGACCCAAGATGTTTTTTTCTTGGCCCTCCCTCTTCGCGCCTTTCTTCTTTCCTTCTGATGTGTCGTAAAACAGCTCCCAAAAATTTAACTTATTATTCCACACAAAGTAAGAAAAAATTGTGGGGGTACAATTGTACCCCAAAAAGAAATAGCGAACATATCAGTATTTTGAGTGCTCTGAACTATTATAACTATAAAGTTCTTGTTAAATTTAAAAACTTTTATTATGGAGACTCTTGGACATTACCACAGAAATTTATATTTATGTCTTAAAACGCACAAAACAATTTTTTGACTAAAGAAAAATACCAGTTTTGATGTGGCTCGCAAATAAGGTCACTTATTTCCACACAACGTATGAAAAAATATTGGGTACAAATGTACCCCAAAGAGGCATAGCAAACATTTCAGTATTTTGAACGCTGTAAGCTTACCACAGAAATTAAAAATATTGTTAAAACCAAATTATCTTTCATTCAATTAATTACAAAAAATTTAAATTTAAAGAAAAACATTTCTAAAATAGACACACCCTTTGATTCCTTTACATTTTACTCAGTCCTTGACTTTGACACGTTCTGTAACTATAAAAAAAAAATATAAAATAAAAAAAACAGACAAAAAAGAGAAGTGAAAATGCCACCGCGGGCGTGACTAAAAATCCTTCGCATGCAGAACACTTCATAAAAAAGCCGTAAACTTTTATTACAACCAAGTTTTTTTTTTTTTCTTTTTATGTGCATATTTCGCTGGTATTTTCTTTTTTTAATTTTCATACTGATGTCATTGTCCTTTCTTTATTATTTCTTTTTCATTCCAGACCGAACTCTCACACAATCTGCAACAATTGTCGGAGAAGGCACGTTCCACAACCGAATTCATACAACGCCTCAAAGGCATGAGCGACAAAGTAACGGTAAGTGAGATGACTGAATGCGGTGGAATTTTGTATTTTAATCATTGACGCTTTGGTGTGACAGGAATCCTGCATGGAATTCGAGCGTCTGGTGCATGCCCAATGCGAGGCTTTGATTCAGGCCATACACGATCGACGTGAATACTTGCTGGAGGCCATACGCATGGATAAAGATACCAAAATTAGAATACTTAAGGTAAGGTGTTAGTTAATCATAAACTTAAAAAAATATATTTAAATGCGTTTGGCTTACAGGATCAACAGTCCAATTGCACGGGCAAACTGCAACAGACCACGGGTCTAATACAATTCTGCATTGAGGCTTTGAAAGAGACTGATAGTGCGGCCTTTTTACAGGTAAATTTACAACTTTAAACTTAAAACTAAAACTTGATTTATCATTCATCATGTTTATCAGGTCGGTTCTATGCTTATCAATCGTGTCACTAACACAGACATGACCTGGCATCAGGAGGTCACTAATGCGGCACCACGTGTCTCACCCATTGTGGATTTGACCCTGGATGATGCCGCTCTGGTTAGGGCCATAGATAATTTAAATTTCATACAAATGAAAGGTAAGTGAGAAATGAATATTGTAATTTTTTAAGTAGCTAACCCTTAAAGAAATATATAGATAGACTTAGAAATTAGAAGTCTTAGCTAGACATTTTAAATAAGAGATTTGGTAATCAAAACAGTTTTCTAACAAATTGTAAATCAAATTTTTTGTGCATTTTGAGAACAAAAAAATCGTACCTTGGTAAATTTGATATCTTTGCAGTTTAATTAAAAATTAAATAATGTTAGCTACCAATAGATGGAGCCTCTTCTGCGATCATTTAACTTATAAGAACTAATTGTGCTATGATCTATTCAACCGATTTTAAACAAACTTTTCACTAATATAATTTAATCAGTTTTAAGGGGGTCTTCTACCTTTGAACAGGGTTTTATGAGTGTTTTTTATAAAAATTCTGGAGGGAAAACCATTAAAGCTTTTTCAATTTGGTTTTTTGTTTTGAGTAATTAATTAATGGTATAAGAAAATAAAAAAAAAATGTGTGCAATTCGAGGGCTGTTCCAAAAGTTATAGGCCTGCCAATGTAGGTCTCCCAAAAAAGTTGTAGAGGTGGTGGCCATGATTCCGGGACTCCAGGTCATGATCAGAATTGTTGTAATTCTGGCCCGTACTTCAATCATATTTTTCAAATATTTTTTTAAAAATTGGCAGCCACTTAAAAAAATTTAATTTTTTAAGTTTTTATCAGGGACCGTAACTGTTATAACTTTTTGGATAAAAATTTTGAAATAACAATTATTTTCTAATTTTTACATAAAAATTTAAAAATAATCGTTATTCTATGATTTTTAAAATAAAAATTTTGTTTTAACAGTTAAATGTTAATTTTTATATAAAAAATTTTTAATAACTGTTAAAAATAATTTTTATTATAAAAATTTTAATTAATTTTTATTTTGTAATTTTTATAATAAAGATTACTTTTTTAATTGTTATGAAAAATTTTTATAATAAAAATTTTTATAAAAATTACTTATCTAGTAGGCGTTTGTAAATTATAGAATATCTTTGATAGAAGTATACAAGATTTACGTAAACCTACTAGATTAGTAATTTTTATAAAAATTTTATTATAAAAACAATTTTCATAACAATTAAAAATTAATTTTTATTATAAAAATTACAAAATAGAAATTAATTTAAATTTTTATAATAAAATTAGTTTTAACTGTTATTCAAAAATTTTTATTTACAAATTACCATTTAACTGTTAAAACAAAATTTTTTTTAAAAATTATAAATACAATTTCAAAATTTTTTTTTGTGATAAAAAATTGCAAATAAAAATTTATCCCATTTAAGGACTCGCCATTCAAAATTATGAAGATTCATGTACTCCATTTTATTAGGGGATCCATATTTCGTAGTAATTTTTCAAGCTATAATAATCAGGGCTGCAAATCGGTCCGGAACCGAACCTTAAGAACCGGTTCGGTTTAGGTTCTGGTGATCCCTGAACCGAACCGGGAACCGAACCCCATTCAAAATAATCACGAGAACCCGAACCCGAACCTAACCCTGTTTTATTATTAATGGGGTTCGGTTCTAAAAATAAATTGGCAAGCATAGAATTTATATATGCACTTCGATGGTAAAAAATATTTATGAAGAAAAATGTATCCACTCATATGCCCATGTATGGACGGCACTTTTTCCCATCCACAACAAAAGACTGGACAAAATAACACAACCTCAAGCAAGTGAATTCAATTTGCATCTGAAACCGTATTTCTGTGTATTATTTTGTTCGTATGGAGATACAATGGCACTGTGAATACAAGGGAAAGTTGCACTTTATTTAAATATCTTAATTTTTTCAACCCAATCACAAATATAGTTTTTTAGCATTTCACTCTCACAATATGCCAGCCAAAGCCGTGCTGTGGCGATCCCATTTGTAGAAAAAATAATTCTGACAGAATTCTCGGAAATGTATGAACGTGTTCAGCCACACTATAAGTTAGGGATGAGAAAATCGCCGTATCTGTGATTAAGTCACGGTCACTGGCAATCATCAAATCACACAGTGACTGCATATTTGAAGTAACACTGTAATTTGATGACTGCCAGTCACTGTGACTTAATCACAGTAACTTAATCACGGGTACGCAGATAAAGCTCATCTCTTATTTTTAGTGCCAAAAGTGGCCGTGTTTTTTTGCAGGCTTCATAGCCACAAAAATCTCACTACTGTGAAGGAGAAATGACTTTCGCTAAACATATATTCAATCAATCAATCAAGACAGATCACTTATGTGCTTGACTTCCAAGCCATCAGGGCAGCAGATTATAAGGCATCTCTGTCTTCAAATTCTAATTAAATTATTTACAATTTACATAAATATATAAAATGCTATCTGGAACCCGGAACCCGTAACCCCGGTTTCAATTTAGAAGAACACGGTTGTGGAACCGAACCTCCAGAGTTGGAAAAGGGGTTGAACCCCCGAACCGAACCCCCCTAAAAAAATTAGAGGGGTTTGCAGCCCTGATATAAGAAACAATAAAATTAAAAAAAAATTTGTAATTTTTAGAAGATTTTTTATTTGGGTAAAACAATTTAATTTTAAAATATCGCATAACGCTCACATACAACATCGTATTTAAACACTAGTTTCCAACACCGTTTACCAACTCTGTTTTCTAACACTGTATTCCAAAACTGTTTTTAAAATTGTTTTCCAACACTGTTTTTAACATTGTTTTCAAGCTCTGTTTTCCAACACACTTTGAATAATAAGCTACATGTTTCACATCAAAGCCTCGTGAGTGTTGATCACACTCACATTTTTTTTTAAATTTACTAAGCCACAACAATTGTGATCAATCCTAAAAATATCTCCCCTTTGTTCTCAATTTAGTACTACAATTAAAGTGTAAATGATGGCCCACCCCCCAATTTGTAATTGCTTAACCAGACTTTGCTCATAAATATTGTGACTAATTTCACACATTTAGTTAAAGGTGTTACTTTCATCCAGGCACTCTGTAAATATTTATCAACAACCCTTGAGGACCACTAAAGTGCCAAAGTGTGAGATAGTTTTAGAGATGGGGGCTGTGGGGAACTCCCAAGAGGAAACGGTTTAAATTCGAACATATTTAAAAATAGAGCAGAAACATAGAGACAAGCAAGTGACAAATTTTCCAATGAAAGGCCACACACACCACATAACCCTAAAAATAAAGTGAAAGTGTTGAAACCTAATCTTGCACCTTTGATGTCATTTCAAATTTAAACCTAAAATAAGATATAAAAAAAAAAGTATTCAACAAATATTTCTCTGTATGTTTAACATTTATTGTGCTTCGCATTCTCCTTTTTCATTTTAAATGTGCTGCTTGCTCTCATAAAAAATTATAATAAAAACATTTAAAGCTGTCAAAGATGGAGATGAAAGATGTCCGGCAGGTAAATAAAAAGCAAATTCTTGAAAATTGTACAATTAAAATTTACTCACACACACACGCACACACGCATTGACACATTATATCACATGGGTTGGCGGCCATTTTGTTTTTCTGGCTTTTGCCTTTGTTCTTCACTCGGACGCGCCTACGCATAATAATTTTTCATTTTTCATTTTCATTTGCAAGCCGCTGAAAATCAAATAAAAAAAAGAGACGAAAATTCCTGTCAAAATATTTTCACTTCCCCTTCCTGCGGACTGTCAAATGGTCAGCCTTTCTCTCTCTCTCTCTCTTTTTCTTTTTTATATTTATAGTATTTTTACCTACTTGTTGACCCTCTTCAAAGCTTTTGGTTTAGCCTGATTGCCTGGCTCTTACATTTAACATTTCTTTTTACCTTTTTTATTTTACTGACATTTGACAGCTTTTTGGCGCCTTTTTAATTTGATGTCAACGGCGAAATATTTTTATTTTTTATGTGGCATAATTTTGGGCGCTTGCCATTTGTGTTGTGTCATAAACTTTTATTGCCAGGGCGTTGGTTTCACGGTGTTTTGAGTTTTTATGATCTGTGGGCGTGGCCTTTCCCTCTAAAGGCTCAATTAATAAATAATGAATGAATGTAAAAAATGTACTGGTTTATTTTGGGTTTGGTTTTCTCTATCTTTGACTTGAATATTAACCCATTAACCCTCCAAACACACACTCACACACAATTCCTTAGTAATTAGCACCACAAATCTCTCTGACTAATTACCTTTGCCCCTGCTCATGAATATTTATAATTGAACCACTCCCCCCCCATTCGCACCTACAGCTCCCATGACGCCCACCATATTACCATCGGATTGTTCAGCAGAAAATAATTCAGTTACCGTTGCGTGGCAACCACCGAATCATTCATTTGTCGAGGGTTATGTCCTGGAACTGGATGATGGCAGCGGCGGAGAATTTCGGGTGAGTACGGGAGCTGCTCTTAAAGTTTCGGGAATAGGTATATAAAGGGTGGCTAATGAATGCTGCTACCAACAAAAAAATGTAATAGATTTAGGTACTTTTTATACCCTGTACCGAAGGTACAAAGAGTATATTGGGTTTGTGCATATGTATGTAACAGCCAGAAGGAAGCATCTCCGACCCTATAAAGTATATTTATTCTTGATCAGCATCGACAGCGGAGTCGATATATCCATGTCCGTCTGTCCGTATGAACGCTGATATCTCAGAGATGGTAAGAGATAGAGGTTTGAGGTGTATGGAACATATATTTCTTATACTCGCAGGCAGATCAAGTTTAGTTTTGATTTTTGCCACGCCCCCTGCCTCCCCCGCAAATTGAAAAAAACCTCATATCTTCCACAATTTTGGAGTTAGGTTGTTCGAACCTTCTAGACATATATTCTACTCATCATTACTTATCGAGCCCCCATACATCGTTTTCCGATCCGATGAACTATGGTAGAGTTGCCGCAATTTGAAAAACACCTCAAATATCCCGCAATTTTGGAGTTAGGTTGTTCGAACCTTCTAGACATATATTCTACTCATCATTTCTTATAAAGCCCCCATACATTGTTTTCCGATCAGATGAACGATAGTAGAGTTGCCACCCCCGAAATTTAGAAAACACCTCAAATATCCCGCAATTTTGGAATAAGGTTGTTCGAACCTTCTAGACATATATTCTACTCATCATTACTTATCGAGCCCCCATACTTTGTTTTCCGATCAGACGAACGATTGTAGAGTTGCCACCCCCGCAATTTGAAAAATACCTCAAATATCCCGCAATTTTGGAGTTAGGTTGTTCGAACCTTCTAGACATATATTCTACTCATCATTACTTATCGAGCCCCCATACATTGTTTTCCGATCAGATGAACGATAGTAGAGTTGCCACCCCCGAAATTTAGAAAACACCTCAAATATCCCGCAATTTTGGAGTTAGGTTGTTCGAACCTTCTAGACATATATTCTACTCATCATTACTTATCGAACCCACATACATTATTTTTTCGATCAGATGAACGATGGTAGAGTTGTCACCCCCACAATTTGAAAAAAATCTCATATCTTCCACAATTTTAAAGACAGATTGTTTGAACCTTTTAGGCATATATTTTAATCGTCATTACTTATCGATCCACCATACACCGTTTCCAGATCAGATGAACGATAGTCGAGTTATAAGCAAATCAAATAATTACGCTGGGCAGCACTGCCCGTAATCGTGATGGGCAGCACTTGAGTTATTAGTTATATACAAACAGGTACAGAGTATATTACAGTCGGGCTTGACCGACTTTCTTACTTGTTTTGTTTTGATTTCATTAACTGATTTTTGAATTTTAAAAATACCAAAAATCCAGCTCTTAAAATAATTTATATGAATTTAAAATAACAGTTTTTTGGTAGTGTAGCATCATTCATCAGCCACCCTTTATATATAAATTTGGCTTCAAAGGGTCAAGCCGAGCTTCTCTAGGCACAAAATAATAGATCCTTACCTACTTAACCCTCCATTTGGGCCAAAAAAAATAGTCATGTTAACAAAAAAGAGAGAGGGAGAAAAGAAATTACTCTCAATGAATAAAATAAATATTATCTACCATAATTTGTACCTTTGCAGGAAGTCTACTGTGGCAAGGAAACAATTTGTACTGTGGATGGTCTACACTTCAATTCCATGTACAATGCTCGGGTGAAGGCCTTCAATAGTGCCGGCGAGGGTGAATATTCCGAGCTGATTGGACTGCAGACGGCCGAAGGTGAGTGCTACTAGCATTTTCAATTAAGCGTCTCCTCTCTTGCTGTGCTCGTGAGCTACTTTTCCAACTGTTTTATAATTTAATCCTTTTCGGTCATGCGCCGCACCCGCCTCCTCCTGCCGCCTGCCGCTCGTGCTTTGCATGTCAAACAGCCATTGACCCCTTTTTACGCCTGCCGGGCAGAAGAAAAACGAGAAAAAAAAAAAGAGTTGCTTTTTGCAATCCAATTCTCACTTGATTGATGCATGCGCCACCTGACAGCAACTCCTCCGCCTGCGTCTGACCACAGTTTGGCGTAAAGTTATTTAATTTATAAAATTGCCAGCGCATTTTCCTTAGCATTTTATTGCCACATCCTTTATTAGTTGGTCGCCTGTCGTTAATTTGCAACTTTTAATTGATTATTTCTTGACTCGAGCGAATTGTCTCGAAGGGTTCTAGAAGACATCCTCAAGCAAATTGTTATTTTATAAAGTGTTTACATAGAACGCGTGCGTTTAAGTAATTAACAGGGCGAACCAGTTAACAGTTTATGGGGCGTAACGGTTTTGCGGGCGGTTTCTTGGCCAAATGAATGGGGCTGCTCCCCCCCCCCAATAATTTGTTAAATTCAAGGATGACATTGAATGACAAATTTTGAAGATTAAGGAATCGTGTAAGCTAAAACTTTATTCAATTGAAGCTAGCAGATATTTTTGATTAATACGTTAATGATACTTGTTCCTAATGTTATTCCTAATGGAATACGTAACAGTTTGTGGAAAGCGATTTGAACTTGATCATAAACTCTCACATAGCGGTAATACATTTTCATTTTATAATATAACTAGCATATAACCCGGCGCGCTTCGCTTCGCCACCATCAATAAAGCCGCCAAAATGATGAAAAAAACGTTTGGCAATGATCCCACCCCGCCCCCATTTTCCGACCATCAGAAATGAGAAAATTATTTTCCACCTAGTTGGTACAAACGCTGAAACCACCCCCGTCACCCATTATCCGACCTTGAGGTTGAGTATGCGCAAAGCTAAAAACTTTATCCTATTTAATTGGCCCATAGAGCTTTCAAACCAAATTTAATACATATCGGCTAAAAACCCACCCCCGCACCCATATTCCGACCTTTGCAGTGAACTTCCCGAAATAAAAAAACACGTGTTTCCATTTATTCTGACCCTAGAGCTTACAAAACGAATTTTATTCAGATCGGCTCACAAATAGCCATTGTCACTGAACCGAAATACGCCCACCATTATTCTTGCCTGTGGGCGGAAATTCCACCACCGAGAAATCAAATGTCTAATTATTTTCTATAATGTGTTCACAAACCCATTTTGAAGCCAATCGGATTAAAAATAGGTTTTACCATATAGAATTTTCCGGCATTTCCCTCTTGTGCGGATTTTCCAACATTGGAAAATCTCAAGTCAACTTATTTTGTGCATACTATCCCTACAAACCGAGTTTGAAGTCAATCGGATGAAAAAATAGTGTTTTCCATATAGAATTTTCCGGCCATTTTCCTTGTGGGTGGATTTTCCACAAAAACACATCCAATTATTTAAACTACCTACAAACCGAGTTAAGCCACGATGAAAAATATTTTTCCTATGATTTTCCGGATTTCCCGACTTTTGGCTAACTCAATTTTATTATTTTACATCCCCCAACGGTTTGGCATCAATTTTCCATTTTTTTCCAATCGAAAAATCACATGTCTAATTATTTAGCATACTATCCTTACAAACCGAATTTGAAGCCCAAAAAAACAGTTTTTTCCATATGGAATTTTCCGGGAATTTCCCGACTTTTTGGGCGCATTTTCCAACATCGGAAAATCTTATGTCTAATTAATTTGCATACTATCCTTACAAAACGAGTTTGAAGTCAATCGGATGAAAAATAGTTTTTTTCCATATAGAATTTTCCGGCCATTTTCTTTGCGGGCGGAGTTTCTACCAACATTTAAAAATCACATGTCCAATTACTTAGCATACTACCCTTACAAACCGAGTTTGAAGCCAAACGGATGAAAAATAGTTTTTTCAATATGGAATTTTACGGGAATTTCCCGACTTTTCGGGTGGATTTTCCAACATCGGAAAATCTCAAGTCTAATTATTCTGCTTAACATCCTCACAAACCGAGTTTGAAGTCAGTCGGATGAAAAATAGTTTTTTTCCATGAAGAATTTTCCGGCCATTTTCTTTGTGGGCGGATTTTCCAAAATCTGGAAAACAGGTGTCCAATTAATTCGCTTACTTTACTTACAAACCAAATTTCAAGTCAATCGGATGAAAATCAAAATTTTCCCCATAGTAGCTTTTTCGGGAGTTTTCCACCCTTAGGGGTGGAATTTTCAACCCCGCCTTAGTGCTCACTTTCAACTCATAAGGAAACTTCTGTGAAATTTTGTTCAGCTTTCTAAGCTCTAATGTTTTCTTATTACAAGAATCAGTAATCAGTCAACAATCTTTTAAATTATAAGAATGATAGAGAAACATCATCACAATGTTTAAGGACCCGAGCTCTTGAGTGTTATGAAAATTTCAAGTAAAGAACTATCTAGAACTTTCCGGAATTTTGTTGATCTTTGTAGAAAGCTCTAGAATGGTATAGAAATTTCTAGAAGTTTGGAGATAAGTATAGAACTTTCTAGAAAGCTCTAGAATGATATAGAAATTTCTAGAAATTTGGAAATAAATAATTTTCCGATTTTTTTAGAACTTACTATCTAGAACTTTCCCGATTTTTCTAGAAAGCTCTAGAATGATATAGAAATTTCAAGAACTTTGGAGATAAGTATAGAACTATTTAGAACCTTCCCTTGTAGAACTTTCTAGAATGTTATAGAAATTCCTAGAAGTTTGGAGATAAGTATAGAACTATCTAGAACTTTCCGGAATTTTGTAGAACTTTCTAGAAAGCTCTACAATGTTATATAATTTTTAAGAATTTTGAAGATAAGTGTAGAACCATCTAGCTCTTTTCCGATTTTCGTAGAACTTTCTTGAAAGCTCTAGATTATTATAGAAATTTCAAGAAGGTTGGAAATAAGTATAGAACTATCTAGAAAGCTCTAGAATGTTATAGAAATTTCTAGAAATTTGGAAATAAATAATTTTCCCGATTTTTTTAGAACTTACTATCTAGAACTTTCCCGATTTTTCTAGAAAGCTTTAGAATGTTCTATAAATGTTTAGAAGTTTAGAGATAAGTATAGAACCAACTAAATCTTTCTCGATTTTTGTAGAACTTTCTAGAATGCTCTAGATTGTTATAGAAATTTCAAGAACTTTGGAGATAAGTATAGAACTATTTAGAACCTTCCCTTGTAGAACTTTCTAGAATGTTATAGAAATTCCTAGAAGTTTGGAGATAAGTATAGAACTATCTAGAACCTTCCCTTGTAGAACTTTCTAGAATGTTATAGAAATTCCTAGAAGTTTGGAGATAAGTATAGAACTATCTAGAACTTTCCGGAATTTTGTAGAACTTTCTAGAAAGCTCTACAATGTTATATAATTTTTAAGAATTTTGAAGATAAGTGTAGAACCATCTAGCTCTTTTCCGATTTTCGTAGAACTTTCTTGAAAGCTCTAGATTATTATAGAAATTTCAAGAAGGTTGGAAATAAGTATAGAACTATCTAGATCGTTCCCGATTTTTGTTGAACTTCCTAGAAAGCTGTAGATTTTTATAAAAATTTCTAGAAGTTTGGAGATAAGTAAAGAACCATTTAGAACTTCCCGATATTTGTAGAACATTCTAGAAGGCTCTTAATGTTAGCAATAAATTGGGTATGTAAGCTGAACAACGCCTTGCAAAAAGTCAAGCGTTGTTGAAACTGATATGAAATATGGAAAATATTTCAGAACTTTGTCAAAGAAAAAATTAATAAATTTTGAGCGCACAAGTCCCAAAAGATGGCAAGAGTTTTAGTGTATGGAATATATAACTTTCTCTCTGTCATATCTTCCATAATTCTAAAGATAAATTGTTAGGACCTTCGTGACATTCTGGTTTCAACAAGACGGCGCTCCACCGCACACAAGTCGCATAACAATCGAACATTTTCTGAAGAAATTGTTTCGGGCCGTTTGATGTCGAAAAGCCATGGTGATTTGACTGGCCACTTGCGTTCGCCCGATTTGACGCCGCCTGACTTCTTCTTGTGGGGATATTTGAAGTCAAAGGTTTACGTTAACAAGCCAAGGACCGTAGAAGAGCTCAAGGACAACATTCTGTGAAGAAATAGCCGCTATTCTTGGCCGGAAATGTTGGCGAAAACGATAGAAATGCTTGCAAAAAGGGCACAATACGCTCATCAACGCCAGAGGCGGCCATTTGAGAGATATCAAATTCAAAAATTGCTGTAACCAAATCTACTTGGCACCAATTAAATGATTAAGATTGCCAACCGCCATTTTTTATTTTTATACCCTTGCAGAGGGTATATTAAAATTGTCACGATGTTTGTAACGCAGTGAAGGAAGCATTACCGACCACATAAAGTATATGATATTCTTGATCAGCATGACGAGCTGAGTTCATTTTCGTTTGTCCGTCTCTCCGTCCGTCCTTTCGTCTGTCCATTTTATTATTTGCAAAAAGTCTTTAAATACAAACGCCAATTTGTGGAATACGGACACGGATGACTATATCAATATACCATAGAACGATCGATATTCGCAAAAATTATGGAAAAGATAACTTAGCTATAGTCAAGTAAGGCTCGATATGCAACCCTGAGTCTCACATTGTTCGACGCATGAGATATGATAATTTAGTAAGCATTTTTGTTGTATGGTTTTGAATGACAAATGACAAGCTATTCACAATGAAAACAAGACAACATAAGGGTCTACCAGATTTTCTTATCTGTTGCGTCGAGCAGTGAGAACGCAGTCTTATAAGCAAATGATATCATTATGACGGGCAGCATTTACTAGTTGGGGTGAAAAGTAACCTCCTTGACCGCCAGAGTGCGCTGCTATTGCAAAAAAGATTATGGAGCCTCATATTCTATTTATATTTAGGCAGACATGTCAAATTTCAGCGCGAGGCAGCTCTTAGTTCTGTTTTGACAGCTGATTGTTGTTGACTTCTTTGGCATTATGTTGCGTATGGAAACAGCGGTTGACACATCAAGCTCTGTACTCCGTAAAAGACCTTTGAGTTTACAATGATTTCGCGATGCGTTTTTTTAGCAAAATAAGAAACTTTCTCGGAAGATTTTGTATAGCCTAAAATTGTTTTCGTGGTCCAATGTCCTTACAAAAATAGAACACCAGTCAAGATTTTTATAGCCCCTTCGTGCTTCCACCTGCACTTAATGAACTCTAAAAATTTCGAAGGACTTGCCCACAAGAATTTAGTAATTAAGTTTGGAGTTTATAGTGCAGCTTAACTCTATAATCTCAACTATTCTATTTGCTAGACAATAAATTGTTTGGGTCTAATCGCAAAGTCATAAACCAACCCCCCTCCCCCAACCCTAACCCCAAGCAAAACCATAAAGTCCTTGGTTGCTTTTGTGGCTATGTTTGGCCACACAATTGCTTTGGCAGTGGCTAATAAAACAAGTGGAGAAAACAGCAGCACGCGCGGCAGCGGCGTCAGGAGTTGCAACGTCATCATCATCATCAGCAGCAGCAGCAGCGGCAGCGGCAGTGTCCCAGCTGACTGGCCACTTAATGCCGGCCACAACAATGAGGAAAAAGAAGGAAATTTAATAAAGTACTCGACTCTTAAGTCGTTGCATACTTTGCGGGCCATAAGAGCATAAACTATGGCCAAGCCAAGACTCTCTGGACTTCCACTAACCACTTGAGCTTTGACAATAAAAAGAAAATTGTGTTTTTCTAGGCACTTTTCACTCATCTTTTTCTCTTTTCTTCTTCTTTTACAGTGGCCTGGTTCACGTTTGATCCGGTTTTGAGCGGAGGCGCCGGTTCGGGTTTAATTTTTAGTAAAAATAATGCCACCGTCAGCGTTGAGGGCTGGGAGCATCGTGTGGCCTTGGGCTCGGTGGGATTCTCGCGCGGCGTACACTATTGGGAGTTCACCATTGACAACTATACGGCGGATACGGATCCCGCATTTGGAGTGGCACGCATTGATGTGGCCAGAAATAAAATGTTGGGTAAGTACAAAAAAAACAGTGGAAATTCAATTAAAATTCAAGCAAAGACAAAACTTAACAAAACTTTGCCATTTTGAAGCCAATAAAATCGAGCGACTTGGCAAAGTGCGTGAAGCGAAACTTTTTGTTGCACACAAACACAAACAAAGGGCGCCTAAAAGAATGCTACGGTAAATTGATTGAGAATGTGCGTGGCGTGGTTAGTGAGTGAGTGAGCCAGACAAAAGTAATTAAAAGTGCGGCACTTAAACTTTTGCATTTGACACAAAAGTTTATGCCTGCCTTCTGTTTTTCTTCCACTTCAGCCAATAGATTTTTAAAGCAGCTCACGCACCATTTAACACGTGACTCTCTCTCTCTCAAGTTGCCCCTCAAGTTTTCAAATTAAATTTTCATACAACCAACATATGCAAAACGCTCGAGCGAAACTTGGTGAGCAGGTGACGCCGCCCGCCCTCCAGCGACTGACATTGACACCAACAGTTGCAGTTGGAGCTCGCACGGGTCGCACTTTACCCAAGTTTGTCTTTACGACCCTCAAGTTGTCATTTATAATTTTACAAAACTATTGCATTCACACACACACACACACACACACAGACAAACCGACAAGTGTCTGGCGTGCCATGGATATGGTCTGGGGAGTTAAATTGAGAGATATTAAATTGAAGTCGTATTGAGAAGGAAAAGTTGGACATAAATGTGTTTCGATTGATCAAAGAATATAAATAAAAGGAAAATATGGTTTACCGATTAAAGGCGGTATTTTCCAACACTATTTTCTAATACTGTTTTCCAACACTGTTTTCCAACACTGTTTTCCAACACTGTTTTCCAACACTGTTTTCCAACACTGTTTTCCAACACTGTTTTCCAACACTGTTTTCCAACACTGTTTTCCAACACTGTTTTCCAACACTGTTTTCCAACACTGTTTTCCAACACTGTTTTCCAACACTGTTTTCCAACACTGTTTTCCAACACTGTTTTCCAACACAGTTTTTCAACATTGTTTTCCGGCACTAATTTCCCAAATTTTTTTATCAGTTCTTCTATCTAGAAGATGAGAAAACGGTCTTAAGACCTTTTTCAAATATCCCAACCCGCACCTGTCCTGATCATCACATATTAGTTTAATCCAGGGCCGGGCAAATGGAGAGGATTGAAATATGAGCATGTATTGGTGACTGCCACAGTAAAGCCCCACAACTCACTTGCAAAATCAGTTTTCTGCTCGATATGCCTGCCGGGCCTGGTTTAATCTATATCAGTTGTGGTTTTTTTCTGAGTACTCTATTATGTTATTCCTGGCCCATTGAGTAAACCATCCAGTTGCTTGTCCCACTCGGTCTTCCAACCGCGCCTGGAAGCGAAGCGAAGCGAGTGCTTCGTGTTTTGTTGCGGAGCTGCACGTAGTTGTGACTAGAGATGAAGAACTATTCATAGTCAGGCTGGACAAGATGAATTTTAAAATTACCATTTGCTTTTCCACTGAAAATTCATTTTTTTAGGTTCGGTATTCGGAAAATTCCCGCGCCCATCTCTAGTCGACACCATCGATAGTCAAAGATAATTTTTTAAATTTGTATTTAAATTAAAAAAAAAAAAAAATCTTTCTTCGCCGTTTGGCTTTTGTTTTGTTGTGTCGACGATACAGGACATCGAGCTAAGAATAAGAAAAGAAGAAGTTGGTAGAAAAACTAACGGCAAACGGATGATTACTTTGGCCAAAGTAAAAATTATGAAAGCTCGTAGAAGAATAATTAGGTGAAAACGTACTGGAATACTTTCCTATTGTAGACGCGCGCTGAAATGTAGGCAATAATAATTGTTTTAAAAAATGCTCTTAAAAATAGGCTACGTTTTTTTTTTGTTAAGTATACGCCAGGGAAACAAGAATAGCTATATTAGTTCTGAGAATGCACTATAGGAAATATTTCCATTTTGTGGCAGAAAGTCCATTTTCAAATGTGTCCAAGTCCACAAATTTTGTTTTGCCATTAGTTTATAAATTCATCAGTCCTCAATGTTCATACCAGAAATGTTAAAAGACTGCAGCCCTGGTTATATAACAGCTGTTGAAGTTAACATTTGTTATCGATTGACAGCTGGATGTAAATGCGTATATTTCTGCTGCGATTTAGAATTGTTAAATAGTAAGAAAACTTCAGCTTTGGTCAAATATTTTTGTTGGAATTTGATCATTGTGGTTTGTACTACGTGTCTGTACCTTTGGTCTGTAGATATAAACCGTGTTGTCATAGTTGACAATGGTATTCGTGATGCATCTCATGATATGAAATTTTTAAAGAAAATTTAACTTCACGAAGGCCTGCAAAAAAATTCTTAGCATTTGTTAGATCTGAGACTTTTTTACCTTGTAGAGTCATCATTTCTGCGTCCGATGCACTTTATCTCAATGTGCATTTATTTGAACCTTTTGCGAAATTTAATTTTTATAACATAACCTCAATTTTATCAATACCGACTTGTTTGCCTTTTGGATAAAAGCGACTGCCCGAACTGACAAAGAGTATGTTATTTTTAATTGCTTCATAGGAGGGTTGAAACCAAGCACCTTCAAAATCATCGAAAATATTTTTTAGGAAAAATCCAGGATGTTTTGAGTAAATTTTTAGGCAAAATGGCAGAAAAGTTAACTAAATCTGAAATTGTTTTAAGCTAAAATTATGTCCGCAAAAGGCGAAAACAATAAGGAAATACGAAGCCAGTTCGCGTATCCTCAGATTATGCATTGACATTAATATAGGAACATGATCTTACAAAAAAAGCAATAATGCGCATATAAAGAGGACTGCGGGAACAAAAACTGTGCTATTAATCCAAAATATATGGAAGCGGCGGAAAGGATTAGCCATTGAAGACCATCAGGCATCCTTGTTTCGGTTGCTAATGTGAAAGTCAGTCTACAGAAGCTTCTGCACAACTATGAAACTCAGCTTGTTGGTTTGCAAATTGATGTTATAGCACACGCAGTGCAAGCTTAGGACGCAAATTATATTGTATTTATAGAGAGACTTTCAGAAAATAAATAAAAATTAGTAATTTTTTGTTTTGCAGGCAACCAATTTTTCATTAATATCGCTTTCGAAAATATTTTCTGATTTCGCGGCAATAATTTGGCTGTTTATATGAAAAATTCAATTTAAAATAAACAACAAAAAATTTTTAAATTAATGTTTCTGTCCGGGGTAAATGGTGCCAGGAAAAGAGGGCAATCTGATCCAGGATTACCTTTTTAATGACATTCTGTTAATACATTACTAATACGTTTGCCCTTAAATGTATGCTCTAATTTTTAAAATCCTTTTTCATAAACCATGGCCAAGTGCAGCCACGCCCATTTTTCTCAAATACGTAGCACAATGATATGAATGACATAATGCAAAAAACCGGATCAAAAAATCTCGCTTACTTTTTTAAGTTATTAATTAATGCCACAAAAATTGAAATATTTCCTATAGTGGGAATGCTTGAAACATAAACTAATTGATTCGAATTTATAGAAATTGATCAAAAACGATTTGCAAAGTTTCCCAATTGGTTTTTAATTTAAATAATTTTACTTTTTTTTTTTCTTTTTTATTTTTTTTTTTTTTGGGTAAGTTTACGCAAACTCAAATTTTTGTTTATACTAATTCCTTCCATCCTTATCTCTTCTCTTTTGCAGGCAAAGATGAGAAATCATTTGCCATGTATATCGATCGACAGCGTTCCTGGTTCCAGCACAATTCCATACACGAACGCCGGGTAGAGGGTGGCATCACTACAGGCAGCACAATTGGAGTACTTTTGGATTTGGAACGGCACACATTAAGTTTTCTGGTGAATGAAATGCCACAAGGTTCGGTGGCATTCCGAGATCTCTATGGTGTATTCTATCCGGCTGTAAGCATTAATCGGGGCGTAACACTCACCATGCACACAGCTCTAGATGCACCCAAAATGGATTATTTCTAAGGCAAAAACTAAGAAGTAGCAAATTGTGTATATATATATATTTAGTCGGGTATGTAGCCCGATCCTTGGTGTCTATAAGAAATTTAATGACAAAATGCAGCATTACTTACTCCTTCAGCTTCTATCGGTAGTTCTATTGGGCAAAGTTTAGCAACATATCTTCAAACTTATTAATCTATTTGTGTAGTCCTTAGGCAACGTTTATAAAACGCGGCAAAAAATTATTAAAAATAATTGCAAAACTAAAAAAAAAGAAACATATGTAAAATATGAAGCCAAAAATCAAGCACCATGCAAAGAGATAAACAAAAAACAAAAACAAAACTCACACATTTTATGAACACCAAAAAATCAAATCAAATTTAAATGCTTGAAAATCCAATTAGCTTTTAGTGTAGTTTAAAAATAATGCCCCAAAACGTGTAAGTTTTTAGTTTCAAGACTGAACAAGCAAATTATATTAAATCTTAAATTTAACAATTTCTCAATGTTAGATGTGAACTTTTTTCGCTTATTAAACCAATTGAAATACTTATCTAAATATCGATCTAAATATTTAATCTCGTATTAAGTTCTATGTAAATAATGACAACCTCTTTTTAATGGGCTAATTAATGTATTGTATGTATTTTTTTTATAAGTGTAAAATTCAAAACCCCCCAATCAGCATGTATGTACGAAATTATTTATACTTTTCAATTTAAGTCCACAGCATTAACGAAACAAAAACACAAAAAACCATAACAATTAAAGTTAATTACCAATACTACATACAAACATACATACATACTATATAATGCATGTGTTTAAATATTTATAATTGTAATAATAATAATAAACAGACAAATGCTAACAAAATGTAAGCAACAAAAAAAAAAAAAATTGAATTGCACACACGTAAATGAGTTTATTTATAAAAATAAAATAACAAAAAAAACCCACAATAAATATTGAAAAATGCATATTAAAAATCCATTAAATTTGTTTAATTTTTGGGGGGTATAATCTGGAATGGAAGGAAAAACATTTTTACGCATTTTAGTGTCCAACTTTATTAACTTATTCAAAGTCCTCATATCTAGACCGATTGTAGGAATTTTAGATTTCACCAGCGCTTTTCAAACTGTAGAGTTTGGCCGTTACAGTTTTAGAAGCAATGTAAATTTGAAACTCTAATTTGACCGGTGCTCTAAAACTGTAAAAATAGACCCACCACAGTTTTAGAAGCACTGGCCAGGCCAACAGAACCTAGTAGTAGGTGGATCTTGAAAAATTCAAGTTGCAAAAAATTTTCATTGCATACCCTAAAGGGGCAGCCATTCTGATTCTGCCAACTGATTTGGGTCTATCTGACCTGCCAAAACTGATTTTGCAAAATTTTAAAACACCAGGCCAACAGAAATGTGTAGGAGGTGAATTTTAAATTGCTGCCCCTTGAAGCAGGCAATGGAATTTTTGAAAAATTTGTTAAACGGACAAAAACACAAAATCCTTAAAATCTCGGCTATCCGTAGGACTATTTGCGTGTGCTTTGGACAGATGATAGTCCTCCGAAGTAGAATCATTATGCCACCAATTTGATCCTGATCCTTGCCAGGATATGGGAGTTAGTGTCCTTGAAGGATAATCCAGGATTTGTTGATGCCATCTGATGGTAATTCACAAGGACTATCTGCTGACCAAAGGACATCCTTATAGTCCTTCAAACGGCCCAGTAATGTCGTTTTTTGTGTTTTAAGGACAATATTTAATTTGCTCCTAGCAGGCGTATATCCTGCCGCAGGACATCGGGACTTGGTTTGCCCGAATCCTGGGGTCGATTCTGATCGATTGGCATCAAAGGATATGGGGGTCATCTAGGAATCAAGGACTTGTAATTTTTCAGCCTCGGCCACGCTAGAAATTGACCAAAAACACAAAATCCCTATTTTCTCGGCTCCCTGCAGGACGATTTGCATGTCCTTTGGCCAGATGATAGATCTCAATAAAAAAATAAGTTTGCCACCAATTTGATCCTGATCCTGCCAAGGATACGGACGCTATGGCCTATTTTAGTTTTACAAAAAAGTCCTGAAAACTCGGCTCCTGAAAGGATAATCCAGGATATGTTGATGTCATTCATGTTTTTTTAGCAAGGACTCCGTCCTGGCCAAAGCACATCCTTGTAGTCCTTCAAATGGCTGAAATAAAGTGGTTTTCAAGGATTTTGGCCATTTTTGCTGACCCTAACCCTTGCAAAAATTTCAAGTGCCCGAGTCCTAGATGACCCCCACATCCTTTGATGCCAATCGATCAGAATCGACCCCAGGATTCAGGCAAACCAAGTCCCGATGTCCTGCGGCAGGATATACGCCTGCTAGGAGCAAATTAAATATTGTCCTTGAATCACAAAAATTACAATTTATTGTTATTAAATATTACAACAAAAATAACAACAACAACAAAACATTACAACAACAATTAAAACAACTTCAAAATGACAACAACCATTGCAACAACAACAACATGAATAAATTTTGTAGCATGGACAACAACCAGTTTACACAGAAATTAGCGAAGACAACAACCAACTCGCATATCATTTAGCTAAGACAACAACCAATTAGCGAAGACACAAACCAATCCACAGAACTTAGCGAAGACAACAACCAACTCGCACAATTTTGGCAAATACAACAACCAATCCGCATAGAACTTAGCGAAGACAACAACCGATTCGCCTAGAAATTTCAACCAATTAGCGAAGACAACAACCAACTCACATATATTTTAGCAAAGACAACAACCAATTAGCGAAGACACAAACCAATCCACATAGAACTTAGCGAAGACAACAACCGATTCGCCTAGAAATTTCAACCAATTAGCGAAGACAACAACCAACTCACATATATTTTAGCAAAGACAACAACCAATTAGCGAAGACACAAACCAATCCACATGGAACTTAGCGAAGACAACAACCAACACAACCAACTCGCCCAATTTTGGCAAAGACAACAACCAATCCGCATAGAACTTAGCGAAGACAACAACCGATTCGCCTAGAAATTTCCGAACAACCAAATTCACATAGCCGTTAGCGAAGACAACAACCAGTCAGGTTGTTAGTCGAGACCCCAACCATTGTACCATTTAATTAAGTTAGTGGTAGTTAATCAGCATTTTATTCACAGAAAAAATGTACATCATTATTTGTAAATATTAAAACAGATTTCCGATTACAATAAAAATGGTATTATTTTAACAAAGTTTTTGTTTTGCATTTTGTTTTTGGATATTTAACAAGCGTTTCGTGGTAAGTATACAAATATAATTAACTTAAGGACACTCGTAACCCCGGATCCCAGATGTGCCACATATCCTTTGCCAACAGTCGAAAGAACTTCTGCAGAAGATCTCGATAAATCCTTGTCTGTTTACCTGTTAAAAAAATAAGCCAAAAAAATTAAAATAAAAACAAATTTGATTAAGATTATTTAAAAATTTACCTAAAATCACAAAATACGCCTTATCTCGGTGATTTGAAGGACTTAAAGGGTGTGCTTTGGCCAGACCAAATAATGGATTATCCTGCAAACAGACGAGAAAAAAGTTATAGTATTAAAATGATTCTACTCCGGAGGATTATCATCTAACAAAATGACATGCAAATAGTCCTGCGGACAGCTGAGATATTTAAGGATTTTGTGGTACAACTACAACAACAATTACACCAACATAAATTACAACAACATTGTTTACAATAACAACTACAACAAAAACAAAAATTACAACAACAATTACAGCAAAACAATTACAACAACAATAACAACAACTATAATTACAACAACAGCAATAAAAATTACAAGAAAAAATTACAATAATAAAAACTACAACAACAAAACCTACAACATTTTTTTTAGCATGGACAACAACCATTTCGCATATAATTAGCAAAGACAACAACCAATCAATATCTAACTTAGCGAAGACAACAACCAATTAGTCTAGAAATTAGCAAAGACAGCAACCAATTCGTATAGTTGGTTGTTGTCTTCGCTAACTTATATGCGAATTGGTTGTTGTCTTTGCTAATTTATATGCGAATTGGTTGTTGTCTTTGCTAATTTATATGTCAATTAGTTGTTGTCTTCGCTAATTTCTATGCGAAATGGTTGTTGTATTTGCTAATTTGTATGCGAATTGGTTGTTGTCTTCGCTAATTTATATGTCAATTGGTTGTTGTCTTTGCTAATTTCTATGCGAATTGGTTGTTGTCTTCGCTAATTTATATGCCAAATGGTTGTTGTTGTATGCGATTTGGTTGTTGTCTTCGCTAATTTCTAGAATTGGTTGTTTGTTTTCTAATTTCTATACTAATTGGTTGTTATCAACAAAATTAAACAACAAAAAATTACAACAACAAAATTACAAGAACAAAAATTACAACAACAAAATTACAACAACAAAAATTACAAAAACAAAAAATTACAACAAAATAAAGTTTTTTTTTTTTTTCATTCATAGAACATTCCTTTTTCTTCCCCTTCAAACTATTTTTTAAAATTCGAAAAAGATTAGCAGAATAGCCATTTTAGTGGAGCAATGT
>JAEIFT010000584.1:0-156638 GCA_018904225.1 Lordiphosa mommai
AAAAAGAAGGAGAGTGACTCCGACTAAGAAAAATATCATGAAAATGTCAAAAAAAAACTGGAAGCTGTGAAAATTTTTTATCAGCCATGCTCCCACTTTCACTTTCGCAAACTTTTTGCGATTTGAAACCAGTTTAAGGAGCAAATTTGGTCTCAAAATCGCAAAAAGTTTGCGAAAGTGAAAATGGGAGCATGGCTGTATATCTTTAAGTGCACGTTATTTTAATTTGAACTTGGGGTAAGAGAATTTTTAAACGTTAAAAAACCTGGCGAGAATATTATTAGCCACGTAAAGAGTATACTTGATGAGATTAACGTTCTAGAAAAATCAAACACATCTGTGTTTCAGGTATTATAACAGATTGTCCTGTGCTTGACATAACTTGAATTTATCTAGCAAGACGTAATTGATAGGCATACACTCTCTGAAACTGAAACATTAATAGATTGTTCAAAAAAACTTGTAAAATATTTCAAGCACTCGGTGCTTAATAACACTTAAAAACGTTAAAGCAAGATATAAGGACCCGTTTCCTTTTTTCCTTGTGATCCGAAAAACTTATGCAAATTTGTTCAACTGATCTTGTTGACTTTTAAAAATGATACAATCAATCCAAATTTATATGAATTTTCCGAATTTTTGGATCAAAACTTTAAGAAAAAGAGAAAACTTGAAAAGAATGTAATAGATGCAAAAATATATAAATATTTGATTTTACAGATGTTCCCATTTTAACATTTTGCAAACGATCTAAAACTTAAAAAAATTTGTACAAGAAAAATATTAACCATCTACATCAGGAAGCATGTCAATCGGGAGACGCACCAGGGTCTTAAGCTTTGCAACCAGCAAAGTGCAACGTGGTTTTTGGGCTCCCCAACCAGTTATGGTATTTCTGTCAGGAGGAGGTAGTTGCTTGTCTGCAGTTCGTCAGGCTAAACACACCTGATGAAGAAGGTGGGAACCTTCTGAAACAGCTGTATGGTTATCCAAATCCTCCTTTGTGTATGTCCTCTGCAAGGATATACAAATTAATGCTTGGACTGTAGTTTCCATTTGGGGTGAAAGTGGACACTAGGACGAGAGTATGGAACATTTCTACCCAAAACTTTGACCACACGTGTGGTCCAAATTCGATGGCGTTCTTTTTATACCCTTGCAGCGGGTATATTAAAATTGTCACGATGTTTGTAACGCAAAGAAGGAAAGGATATCCCCCCACAAAATAAATATATATTCTTGATCAGCATGACGAGCTGTTCATTTTCTTCCTTCCGTCCGTCTGTCCGTCTGTTTCTATGCGATCTCCCTCCCTCAGTTTTGAAGCTATCTTGACCAAACTTTGCAAAAGTCTTTAAATACAAATACGCTGCACATTTGTCGGAAAAATCAAATATCGGATGACTATAGCATATAGCTGCCATAGGAACGATCGGTCTAAAAACTAGTTTTAATGAGAAAAACTTTTTTTATACCCTTGCAGAGGGTTTATTGAAATTGACACGATGTTTGTAACGTATAAAAGGAAGCATCTCCGACCCCATAAAGTATATATATCTTAGATCAGCATGACGAGCTAAGTTGATATAGTTATGTCCGTCGGTGCGTCTGTCCGTCCGTCTGTTTCTAAGCTATCTCCTCCCTCAGTTTTAGAGCTATCTTGACCAAACTTTGCAAAAAGTCTTTAAATACAAATAGGCTGGACATTTGTCGAAATCGGCCGGATCAGATGACTATAGCATATAGCTACCATATAATCGGTCGGTTCAGAAACTAGTTCTAGTGAGAAAAAATTTTTTGTTTTCTATCGTAGCGTCACCAATCGTGGTATACATTAGTTTTATATACTTTCACACAATTCTGGAAAAATTTGTCAAAATCGGATGACTATATCATATAGCTGCCATAGGAACGATCGGTCCAAAAACTAGATCTAATGAGAAAAACTTTTTTGTTATCAATGATAGCGTCACCAATCTTATTATATGTTAGTTTTATATGCTTTCACACAATTCTGGAAAAATTTATTAAGATCGGATGACTATAGCATATAGATGCCATATAAACGGTCGGTCCAAAAACTAGTTCTAGTGGGAAAAACTTTTTTGTTTTCCATCGTAGCGTCACCAATCGTAGTATATATAAGTTTTATATGCGTCCACACAATTCTGGAAAAATTTATCAAAATCGGAAGACTATAGCTTATAGCTCCAATATAAACGGTCGCTCCAAAAACCAGTTCTAGTGAGAAAAACTTTTTTGTATTCCATCGTAGAGTCACCAATCGTTGTATTTATTAGTTTTATATACTTTGACATAATTCTGGAAAAATTGATCAAAATCGGATGACTATAGCATATAGCTGCCATAGGAACGATCGGTCTAAAAACTAATTCTAGTGAGAAAAACTTTTTTGTTATCAATGGTAGCGCCTTTCGAAAACTGCAAGGGTATTTAAAACATCGGCGTAGCCTTCTATTTTTTTTATGTAAAGTTTGGCTGGAATTTTTAGTTTATTATCAAAATATTCAACTATCGTCTAATGCTAAAGCCCAGCACCAGGACTAATGGTATTGTATAAAGCCAAGTCCCTGTTTGTAAGCCTGACGCTCCACCGCGTTTATAGCCACACAGGACATCCTCTTCGACAGTGCCGGCGCCAAAGGTGCACTGATCATCATAGTAATTGCCATAGATGGCAAAAGTCAAAAGATTGCTGATCTGCACATTCTTGCGCAGAGCAAAGCGCACCTGATGCAGGTACCTAGAGAAAAAAGGAGAACAACAGATTAGCAATTGATTTCGCATATTCTTACGGAGAATCACTTACCTCTCCTTTGACGTTTGTAACCACTCAAATTGTGTGGGCTCCAGGGGCAAGAGATTGCCACGCACTGTATTGGGAACCAGAAGAAACTCTCGGGACTCTGGATAGGTGACCTCAATAGCTAAATGTGTAAAGGCCACACGAGGATGTGGCTGAGTTTCGTCCGAAATGAGTAGGCCGCACTCTTCAATGGAGGGTCCAGTGCAGGAAAATAAGCCACAATTTCGTATATAATTGGCATCCACCTCCACCTTCTTGCGCCAACCATCAAAAGCACCCAGGCGATAGCTGTAGTAGCTACTGTTAGTGAATTCCGCCTTCACGAGGGGTATCCAGGCTACCTCAAAGTGACAACAGAATGCACCTTGGCACACCTGACGTGTAACATTTCCAGCTTGACGTTCGGATAACTCGAGAATTTCACTTTCATAGTTCTCCAAATAGTCACGTTTCATGCGGAAGTCTGAGGAGGTGAAGCTTATTTCCTCCTCGACTATAGAGCGACGAGGCCGCAGCTTACGAATCGAGCGAGTTTTAGTAAATTTGGGCACACGAGCCACATAAATGCGACGCTCGCCCGTAGCATAGTTCATGACGCTCGAAATGCTACCCTCGCGTCCATGATAGATGCCCGTACCGGAGCTGCCCGTTGAAGGAAGACTGGCACCAGCGGCCAAGAGATTCACATTCTGACTGTAGGCCCAACCTTGTTGGTACTGAACAGCTGCAAGAAGTGGTATAGCACCTTAAAGTTTCACAATGAACTGGGCTCACCTGTTAAAAAGGGCAACTGTGAGAACCACATGGTAGTGTACACAAAATCTGTAATACCCTGCTCTTCGATCAATTGCTGGGCAGGGGTATAGTAGAGTATATCGAAGCAAGTGAAAAGACCAAATGTGACACCAAAGTCTGTGGTAAAGGTCGCCAGCTCGGGCAAGTAGGTGGAGTTACGTTTCTCGCCATACAAATGCACCTTGCGATAGCGTGAGACTACAACACCCTCCCGATCGAAGACCACATTGGTATTGAAATCATTCAGTCCACTGGTAGAACAGGGTCTAGGATCTTCGGGTGTATCCGTGCACAATTGTTTCTCATGTACATTAATCACTATATACTTGCCCGCACTGCGTGCAGCGCAAGATATGGTGACCAAGAATGCCTGATAGTGGCTAGCACTAGAATCACTCAAGCAGGGTGCCACTTGCTCTTCGGGCGAAGGTACAAACGTAGCTGAATTGGCATCATTCAAAGTCAACTCGGGAAACACTATAATATCCGGTGCACTGGCATTCACCGAGTAGATAATATCCACATAACCCTGCAGATTATCCTCCAACAGCGATGGACGAAACTCAACCACCCCGGCCATATAGTAATCCAGCTCGGACGACAGAGCTGCCTAGTTTAGATATGTACAAAAAACTTATGCTTATCGCATCGCTTTGGCAAAGCTACCAACCTGCTGACTCATTTGCGGTAGCCAAGCCCCGACGAGCGTTAGAAGCCACAAGCAACTGGTTTTGGTCATGTCACTGTTGTCGTCAATCTGGTTGGGCTATTACTGTTGACCATTCATCGGAACAGCGGCCTTTTTTATAGAAGACTGTGCTAATCTTATCGATACGTACAGCTCCGGCTGCTGGGCAAGATCGGACTGGAGTCGAACGAGCATGTTGTTGTTTTGGTTTGGTTTTTTTTACGGACTGCATGTATTTTGCCCGTGACTACGATAAGTTGGCGAGGTGTGAAAATAGCCCCACTGAATGACCTGACAAAAAACTATTTTCGGCTCGTAAATTGAGATAGTTTCGATTTGATAGAGTTGTGAAATATTTTCGCTACCATTAATAACGTTAATATGAAGGCAAAGTTGTTATGCTCATATTTCTAATTCGGATGGGTACAATTGTACCCCGCTGTACAAGTACGGGCGGTAAGCAGTCGTTTCCTTTTTCCCATGTAGTGTTATCCAATTTACGGCACTTTTCGAAGTGTATCTAAGAAAGCTGGAGCCTGCCTCTATAAAATCATCTGTTCGTATTTATGTTTACCCTTTCAAGCTAATGAAATTCAAAGAAAGCATTTTCACAAAATTTACAAGCAGTTATATGCAGTTCACAATTAATCCAAGCAGTTCACTGCTTGAAGTTAATTTATGACACTTCTTATCTCCTTTTTCAGCTGTATGAATTTTTCAATTTCTGTACTCTTCTAACTTCCAGTCAGTGAGTAAGTAAGCACCCCCATAGGTAAGCGAAAGAGAAAACTTGGAATTGTATTTTTTAAATAAACTCAGTACTTAAGGTACAAGGATAGTTAAGAAATTTCCCTAGCTGACTAACAGATGGCGCCACTTTCTGTAACCATTTAGGTGCCCAAGCCAGAGGCCTATTGTTATATGGGAGCTCTACGATATACGTAGGTTGCTATAAATATTTCTGGCCTTAGGCCAGAATTTTTATGATCAAAACTGGTTTTATTGTTTTTCAAAGTATTCGCCAGCAATATTTATACACTTTTGCATGCGCTCAAACCAATTGTCGAAGCACTTTTTCCACTCCGATTGAGACACCTCCAAAACATGGTTTTTGAACTCTTCAACAGCATCTTCTGGCGACGAAAATCGTTGACCACACATTTTTCCCTTGATGAGCGGGAATAAAAAGAAGTCATTGGGTGCCAAGTCAGGGCTGTACGGCGGATGACCCATCAATTCGACGTCAAAAAGGCGCTGGTGTGAGCTGATGTGTGAGAGCTCGAATTGTCATGGTGCACAATGATCTGTCTTCTCTTGTTCGTTTTTCAAATTTCTCCGAAGACTCCAGGCAAACAAATTGTGGTGTACCACTCAGAATTGACCGTCCTACGTTGCTCAAGCGGAACAGTCGCCACATGACCAGTTTACCGAAGAAACAGGCGACCATTTGCTTCGAAGTGCTTCTTCCACGAACGACTTTCGTTGGATTTGGCTCGTCTTCGAAGACCCACTCGGTCGATTGCTGTTTTGTTTCGGGCCCATAAGCATAGATCCACTATTCGTCACCTGTGACCATCTTATAAACGTCTTTTGAAACACCGCGATTATATTTTTTCAAAATTTCTTTGCACCAATCCACACGAGTCTTTTTTTTAACCGATTGTCAAATTGTGCGAAATCCAACGAGAACAAACCTTTTTTACGCCCAGATGTTCATTCAATATCTAATGTATGCTGGTGAAAGAAATGACCAAGGATGCCTCTATCTCACGGTATGTCACATGACAATCTGGCATTATCAGTTCACGCACGGCATCAATGTTTTCTGGCACAACGACTGTTTTTGGACGACCTTCACGACCTTCGTCTTCGAGCGAGCGTCGCCCGCGATTGAATTCATTAAACCAATTTTTCACAGTGCTATAGGATGGTGCTTCATCACCTTACAAGGATTTAAGTTCAACGTTGCACTCTTGTAGTGATAATCCACGTCGAAAGTTGTTAAAAATGATTGCACAAAAATTTTCACGATTTAATTCCATTTTTTGCCGTGGTAAGTTTTTGATAAATCGTTAATCGACGTGGTCACACATGAATAAGTTGTATGGAGCTTTTATCGATAAAAGTCCAAACTTTTTTTGGGAAAAGGCCAGTTGGGCCTAAAATGGCTAGAAGTCACCTAGGCCAGAAACTTAAATAGCAACCCACGTATGAGTTAAAGGTGAATTGGTCGTTTAAGAGATTCATGATTAAGTTTAGCAAACATGAATTGAGGTAAGGAGGGTAAAGACGCTGGCCTTTCACAGGCATCTGAGAGTGCTGAACTATTTTCTTTAAGTTTATCCGAATCATCCTTCGATTCTTGTTCCTAATTTTTTTCTATCGCTTAGCTACAATAGTTTCAAACTGGGTATTAATAATGCAGATCGACTTAGGGGACTCTATAATTTAAAAAAAATGTGTGTGTGCTGTCTAATTACCATGATGGCCACGAACCTGCCCAGCCGATTGACTGCTAGCCCATTCAATGGGTCCCGCCCGGCTAACATGCTATCAGATTGTAAGCTCAATATGAAACTTGCGCACGTTTCACATGGTACCCTTAAAAAACAAGGAACTAAGTAATTATTTGGTGAGATAATTTGATTGAGTTAGAGTTCAAGAAGTTGACAAGGTGAGAAATGGGGTTGCAATGTTTTTGAGACCATTGCCCATCGTCTGAAACTTGAAAGGACATTTTTTCAGATGGTGAGAGTTTTAGCTTTATTAGGTCCCCCTTATGTGTAAACAAGTTGGTTTTGCTTTGCTTAAACGACTTGACCAAAGGACTAGTTAAAGTAACTCGTATTTATGCCACTTAGCATCCTGAGGCTAGCTTATACATTATTTTAATTTTCATAAGCTCTTGAAACTCGCATTCCTCTCCAACCACTTCCACCTTGGCACTTGACTGCATCGCAAGACTTTTGGGAATATCAATTTAAAGCTTATCTCGTTCTCGCTTCTTGCTGGGGTGTATGCAATCAGCATCATCATCATCATCATCATTATCAACTCTCCTAATGCATCCCCATACGTTTTAATACCAAAACGCAAAGCCTCCCTAAAAAGAATCCATTGGCTGCTTAAGCATCTTCTCAACTGAACGCAACATAAATTCAAGTGGCAAACCATCATACTTTATACCCCTTCTCCATTCGTTTCGCAATCCTTTCATTTTTTTGTGCCGTCTTGCCAAGGCAAATTGCTTTGTGGCAAAAAGAAGAAAGTAAAAATACAAAAAAAAAATAAAATTAAAAAATAATGTTTGAAAATTTCTTGGTCATATATTTTAAATACAAAAATTTACCCAAGGGAGACGAGCCGTGCACACACACACACACACCCAGACACATCACGTAACCTGCTCATTTTATGCACAGAAGAGAAACGAACGGTAAAACACGTTAAAAGCTAAGACGAGGGCCACAACAACGCAACGAAAGTCAGAAAAGCGAGTAAAAAGTTGATGGCCTGGACAACTGTAGCTGGGATGTCCCTAACAAAATGCCAAAGTGAAATTTTAAATTCTGAAAGGTACCTTTAAGTCACGTCAAATATTTAAGGATTAAGAAGATAATTAACATTGTTTAAATTGCCGTTTGAATGAAAGCGCAATTATTTGCTTAGGAAAAAATATGTTTTTGACAGACATTAAATAAAAGCAAAAGCAACGAACGAAATTTTTTAAACTCAAATAAGTCGGTTGTTTAACGACTCACATATAAGAAAAAATGATTTCAAATCGACTATTGCTCTAAGGGCCGTTTTCTGATGTTCCTGTTTTTCAAATCCACGTGCTTTTTAATAAAAAATTAAGTTGCCTACTTTTGGGCCGCTCAGTCTACTACGACCCGAATGCGATCTTAAACGCGGCCTAAAAGTAGGCATCATAGATTTTCTGAAAAAGCACCTATTTTTAAAAAACATGAAGATGAGAAAACGGCTTTACGTGAGAGATTTATATTCTTATGGGCTAATATCTAATTAAGTGTCAAAGCAGTACAGCATTTGTGCCAGTGTGGACTAACGACTCGGTCTGCACAGTGCATCATCGCACTTTTTCTGTTTATAGTCTGTATATCGCCTTGCTGCTGAGCTGCTCCTGACTCGTTTAGGTAGTTGCATGTACAATACAACAGCAAGCTGACCTGCAATTAAAAATAAAGTCTATATATGATAGAACCGGGAAGATCTTGAAACAACTGTTTAGACGACCTTTAGTTTTTTCTTTTCTGAAATAATCGCGATCTGCGTATGGTGTACACCTACTTACATTCAATAGCACGTGGCTCTGACGGACAGACAGACAAACTTGTATATTTTAACTCGGCTGTTGATGCTGATCAAGAATCAAAATAATTTTAAGGATCGCAAATGGTTCCTTTCTTTTAACCCATTTAAAAACAGGCGACTAACTGCTTTAAAGTCAGGGATTCAAGCCTCTTTAAATACAAAAGCGGTTCACTTCGAAGTTTGACTCCGGGAAGCTTTTTGGGTTCTGGTTCATGAAGCGGTTGTAGTTAGTCGGCCGACCTTTTTCCAGGTTTTTATATTTAATTTCAAAATTTTTATTTGTATAATCAAAATGTGTTGCAATAAGATCTTTAAAATAAAATAAAGTAATATCTGTTTCATTTTGATTAATAATTTTTATGAAGTCTTAAAGTCATTTGTTTATTTACTTTTTGTTACTTCATTATTTTCCTACTCATTATCTAAAGATACAATTAGATGAATGTCTTAATGAATATGTTTTGCCTGTACCAATGGCGTTTATTCTTCCAGTTACCCACTTATATCTCAAGTTTTCCAAAATACACTATCTCCTATATCTCCTTAAAATTGTAGACTTAGGTTAAGCCACTTGTCTTTGTCATTAATAAATCGGTCAGTCGGACTTGGACACTGAGAAAAAATGATTCAAGAAAAATGGAAAATCTTAATTCAAGAGTATATTTTAAATATTTTTTCTAGACTAAAATATCTTGAATAAAGTTTTTTCGTACTTGACTTTAAGGTGAAACCAGCACTTTAGATTAGATTAGACTTAGATTCAATACTCATTATTTTATATATATCAACAATCATGGTAACTGAATCTTATTTTGTAATCTTTTTAACATTTAACAGTGGTTTAACATAAAAACGAAAAAGCAAAGCTAACTTTGACAGTGCCGAAGTTTTAATACACATGCAAAAGTTGACTCCAACGGATTCAACCGGTAGAATATATATATATTGGATGTATTAGATGTTTATAAACTTTAAATCTTTGAGAGTTCAAAAAAACTTTTTTTAGTAAAACACATTTCGGATTTTAGTTAATTTTTTCATTCTAAATTGTTCATTCTTTTCATATCCAAAAATGTATGCTCTCAGTACCTTAATCCTATAAAAAAAATGTAAGGGCCGTTTTCTCATCTTCATGGTTTTCAAATCTAGGTGCTTTTTAGGAAAATGCGTGTTGCCCACTTTTAGGCCGCTTTAAAAATTTCAGTGCTTGTGCTTACAACGACCCACGTTCAATTTGAACGCATCCTAAAAGCAGGCAACGTTAATTTTCTCAAAAAGCACCTAGATTTGAAAACCATGAAAATGAGAAAATGGCCCTAAGTAATTTTTACCTCAGTTTTATCACTAAAAATAACCATATAATTTTTGTTAATTCTTACCTTAATCCAAGCAAATATAATACCTAAAAATTTATATATTGGTAACCTCAATCTTAGAACATATCGTCCCTCAAAATTAAGGTAATTTTAAAGTCAATTTTTAGACTTAAATTAACATAAAAGTTTGGGATATTCTTACCTTAATCCTTTTTGCTTGCAGTACATAATCCTTAATCCTTTTGCAGTACATAAAAAATAATATATATATTACCTCAATTCAAGGACATACCATGCCTTAAAATTTAAGCAATTTGTACCTCAATTTTTGGACTTAAAATAACCAAAAATTTTGGGTAATTCTTACCTTAATCTATTTTTTTTGACTTTATAGGCAATATTTTTTTTTGAGTGTATATATATTCTACCGTTTAAATCAGTCGGAGTGAACTTTTGCTAGTGTATTAAAACTTCGGCACAGTCGAAGTTAGCTTTACCTTCTCGTTTAAATTGTGGGGGGTGGCAACTCTACTATCGTTAATCTGCTCGAAAAACGATGTATTGGGGCTCGATAAGTAATGATGAGAAGAATATATGTCTTAAAGGTTCGAACAACTTAATGCCAACATTATGGCAGATATGAGGTTTTTTCGACTCAGCTAATTATGCTCATCAAGATTATATTTAGTTTATGCCATCGGAGATGCTACCTTTTAAACGTAACAAACATTAAATCAATTTTAATATATCTTCTGCTAGGGTATAAGGAAACTCCCATCAATGTGTCCTGTTTGAATTTGTTACTCGTGCTTTTGTAAAGAATTTCTGATCAACATACTTTTGTAGTAGAATAAATTTCTTAGAATCAATTGGGTAGGAGAGGGTATAAACATTATAATTATTTTCCATTTTAAATTTCATTATTATTTTTTTTTTTACTAAATTAAGAATTCATTATACCTCACAAACAAAGGGTAGCATATAAAAAGGTACACGAAGGCTGGCTTCATTTAGTTTTGGCCTGCCTAAGACCTGGCCCACATATGCATATGTGTGTGTGTTTGTGTGTGGGTGAGAGGTGGTGGGCGGGGTCAACTTTTTCCCTGCATATGTGTGTGTGTGTGTATGTATGTATGCTATTCGTTGCTACTTATGTTTAAGCTTTGTATTTAAGCTTTTTGCACGATTTCCTCTAACAAATGGATTTTCACTTGTTGCCCGAACCGAAGAAGGCACTAGGCATCGGTGTGCGTGCGTGTGTGTGTGAGTGTGTGTGTGTTATGTAATCTGTATGGCCTTGTTGTCATGCTCGTTTTTCTAGATCCCTTTTGCCTGCTGCTGCTGCTGCCGCTGCCGTATGCGCACTTACTCACAAATAATTTAATTTCTTGGGTCTTCTTGGCCATTTTTTTTTTTTTTTTTTTTTGCTTCTTCATCTTTTATGTGGAAGGGATAAGTGCCGAGACTTTAAGAAGTTGGTGGCAATAGTTAAGCTTCATTTTGTTTTACTGTTGATTATAAAGACATTTTGCATGTCTGAGTTGACCTCAGCATAGATTGTTGTCTGCTTGATTAATTGGAATTTGGTGGGGGGTCTAAGACTGAGCCTGACCATTTGTAAGTGGCACAAAGAGCGAAGGGGGCGGTGGATGGCATGCATACATACATATGTATGCAAACTAAAGATATTATTAATGATGGCAACAACTGGCGGCAATTCTCAGTCCGTTTGCCTCTTCTGCATTTGACATCACTCATACGACGCGTTGTCTGCGCCGAGATTTATGCCAGCAAGCGGAAGGACTGCGGATGGGTTGAGTGCGTGTGCGTGTGTGTGTGTGTGTATATATGCATGCTTGACTGATTAATAACAAACGCTTAATGCCAGCAACAGCAAACACAAACAAAAAATGAAAGAGAATCTCAACAGGGAAGAAACCGCCCAAAAAAAAAGTGACGAATTATGAAGCCAACTCGCAACAAGCATTTGTATGCGTGTGCATATCCTTGATCCTTGTCTGCCAAGCTGTACAAAAAATTGATTTTGGAAACTGCTTTAAAAATGTGTTTACATGTCTGCGATTAGCTACAATTTGTTGGGCAATGATTTTAAATAATAATCTTTAACAACATTTTCCAAAAATATTTCTTGTCAACAATTTTAACATCAAAATAATTGTAAGTGCTTCAGTAAAGACATCGAGAAGGGTGAAAATGCAGTAACAAAATTTAATTTGTTAAATAGTAACACAAATCTTGCATATTTATGTACAAGGTATTTACATACCTTCCACTTACAGACGACAATACCGCCTCGATGACTGTTGTAGAGCACAAAGTGGACCATTTGACAATAGATTCTCATTTCAATTAGCTTGCAAAATTTAATTTATATATACAAAATTTGATCAAAACCAAAATTCAATGAATTTTTAATTAAACCAAAAAGTTATGAACTCGGATGCAAACTTAAAACTTTAAATATCGATCCGCAAAGCGAAATTGCAACAATTCAGGGCTTGGCAGACTTTAATCCTACATCTCTTACTCATTTAAACTATTTTTATCTACTGCCAAAATTTGTAAAATCTTCAGCATTTCGTATTTTTAAAGGCGGCCAATTTTTAGGTGGCTAAACACTTTGAAGCAATAAATTAAATTGCAATTAAAATAAAATAATACGGAACACAATAAACTACTAAGAAAAGACTGAAACAATTGCACAAAAGCGATTCCTGGCCCAGTTTCACGTCAAAAGATTGATTCTCGAGGGCAAGAGGGATCATTTTAAGGCTGCAACAGAGCTCAAAAAGGATCTAAATATAACTGCGTCAGTGCAAAAAGTTCACACATGACCCAGAGAACAGAATTCAAAAACCCGGAGGCCCAAGAAAATCCCCTCTTTTTTAAAAGCCACACATATTAGTAAGCGCATGAAATTCGCAAAGGAATATAAAAATTGTACATCCTCAAAATGTTGTTATTAGAGGTGGAGAACTATCGATAGCACTATCGGCACTACCGATGGTTGGGCGCTATCGAGTCGCCATCGATAGTAGACCTCTGCTATCGATAGTTTTATATAGTTTTTTTGCAAGCTTTACACATCACTAAATGGGTAGCTCTTAATAAAAATACAAATAATTGAGTTTAAAAACGTTATTGTACAAATATAAACTCATCAGAGTTGATTAGTCATTTAAACAGACTCGTTACTTTATCCCCTAATCTCTAAAGCGTTGTACTACTAACTATGCTTTGCATGCATGAGCCGTTTCGAGTCCGTTGTGCTGATTACAATAAACTCTACGGAGTAATTCCTTAGAAAATTCTCTGCCTGATATCAAAACCTCTTTTTTAATGTATTGTATATAGCCCGTAGTTTGCCTTTGTGTTCCAACGCGCTTTTTGTGTCGCACGTTTGTGGCGGAGCACCACGGTCGGTTCGGCGGGAGGTGAGCTGCTATTTTGCCTGAGTTCGCGAGTTGAATGGAAGCATCCGAGTTTCTTAAAAATGATATGATACATATATCTAATCAGAACCCACTACCCAATATTAATGTCAAAGTTAAAACCAAAAGTGATGGAAACCAATTTTGAAGTTCGTTTATCAATAAATTATTTTAAATTTCTGCATTTTTAATCACGAGCGTTTAAATTACCATACTATCGAAAACTATCGTGGACTATCGATGGTTTTCAAAAAACTATCGTTGACTATCAATGGTGATGACTATCGATAGTTCTCCACCTTTAGTTGGTATACCTTATAGAAAAATTACAGTTAAGTTGTTTTGTTTCGTGGAAAAGGTTCTCGTTTATACGTTAGGAGTTCTCTAAACTCAGAAAAAAAAAATCCAAAATACACTGGAAAAATCATTAAACATGAAGGCTGAAGGTGTATTGGTATTTGGATGTTTTTCTTACTATGGAGTAGGTCGACATGTATACGAGCATATTTTTTCTATCACAGAATATAAGACAATGACCCCAGTAAAAATCAAAGGAATGGTTAAGAAAAAATGTTGTGAAAGTTTTCGAGTGGCTTGCGCAGTCACCAGACCTCAATCCCATCGAAAATCTGTGGTATAATGTCAAAAGGCAGTTACTACAGTTAAGCCAACATGCACCGGATCAGTATGGGAAGTCATTTAGAAGTCCTGAAGCAAGATTCCTCTAAAACGGTGCCAGGACTTGGTTGAATCGAGTCCAAGACGTTGCGCAGCTGTTATAGCCAATAAAGGCATCGCAAATAAACATTACATTTATTGAATAATCTAAGCTTTAATATACAATTATCTTTCAGTAATCATTTAAGTGATTTTTGTAATTTTAAGTGCTTATTTGTAAAGTGGTCCTATTATTTTTATACTCTGTACCGAAGGTACACAGAGTATATTGGGTTTGTGCAAATGTATGTAACATCCAGAAGGAAGCATCTCCGACCCTATAAAGTATATATATTCTTGATCAGCATCAACAACCGAGTCGATATAGCCATATTCGTCTGTCCGTCTGTCTGTCCGTATGAACGAAGAGATCTCAGAGATGGTAAGAGCTAGAGGTTCGCAGTGTATGGAACATATAATTCTTATACCTGCAGGCAGATCAAGTTTATTTTTAATTTTTGCCACGCCCCCTGCCTTCCCCGCAAATTCAAAAAAACGTAATAACTCCCACAATTTTGAAGATAGATAGTTCGAACATTCTAGACATATATTCTACTACTAATTATTTATCGATCCGCCATACAACGTTTTTCGATCAGATGAACGATGTAAGAGCTATACGTAAAAGAAAATTCAAAGTAACGACAACAACAACACCGCAGCGATTGGTAAAACTTAAGAGAAAGAGAGAGCGAGAAGGCAACAGCTAACTGGTAATTTCTCAACTGGACTTTTCTTGACGGCAGTATCTAATTGGACTGCGCCGCTCTCAGTTTTCCCCCCTACCTTCTTTCCCATAGATATTGAGATAGACAGATGAGATGGACTGCGGTCCGAAATCACGCGTGATTCCCGCGTGACTAATATATAATATACAAATTTTATAATTTTACGAGATATGTACTAGGGTAATTCTACTCATCATTACTTTTCGAGGCCCCATACATCGTTTTTCAATCAGATGAACGATAGTCGAAAGAGTTGCCACCCTCAGATTTTGAAAAAAAAACCTCACACTTTAAAGTTATCAGTTACATACAAACAGGTACAGAGTATATTACAGTCGGGCTTGACCGACTTTCTTACTTGTTTTTATAAAATTCCTTAAATTTGTTGAAAACGGTAAATATACCACGGATTTTTTTCCTTTCATAATTTCTAAGAGTCTTCTCATGCTACAAACGTATTCAAAGGTTTCTAAATGTTACTAATGAAGTAATGACGTCTTTGGAAAAATTGAGTTTTCATTATAAATATTGTTTCTATAAGTGTTGTGTGGTAAATATGTGTGTGTACATTATCGCTTAACTCGTTTAGTGATATGTTGTCTTTATTTTTGGTCGTTTATTAAGTTGATCTTTTAATCTTTTTTCTAGCACACTTTCAACATAATTCTCTTTGTGCCTCGCTAACCAATAAAGCGTTCGTCGTTCCTGGTCAAGTCAGGCGTTGATTTATAGGCATGTGTGTGTTTGTGTGTGTCCGCTCCAGGATGTGTGCCACCTGTCTGCCCTGCGTGGTTTAATAGCCTTAAACGTTAGTTGGGCTAATAAGTTTTCGCTCCGAACCTCCCTCACAAAGCGTTGGGAGACGCGGAAAGCCAATGACTTGGCGTTTGCCTTTTGCTCTTTTCAGATTTATTGACATATAAATTTAATGCCCCCCCACTATACTTCCACCCGTCTCACTACCTTTTAACAAAGTTAGGAGCAGTTGATTGAATGCGTTTTACTGCCTGGATTTCCGTTAGTAAATTGAAACTTTAGCCATGACGCGTTGACTAGGTTTTATTTTTAGTTTAGGCAGGCGAATGCAATTTCAATTTTTCGAAATTGAAAAGCATTAATCCTGCCAAGGACATCGGCCAGAGCAGCATATTCGTACAATTTACGGGCCAATCAAAGAGGAGGGAAACGAAGACGCAACAGCGAAAACGACTTCAATTTCCTGTGGCGCAGTTTGCAAATCCAACTTTGATTAGCTTTAAAATTATGGGTCATGCTACGTATTTGGCATTGAGCAGCAGCAGAAGCAGCGCCATTGTCATCGCTCTGCGTGCACTCTTTCAATGTCAGAGTAATGAAAAACTTTTGCCATTCTCCGTTGAATAGACAAGAATCGAGCGCCATTAGTTTGACTGATTTTGCAGTCGGGTCACAGAGTTGGGAATGCAATTCCATGCATGCCAATGTCAAACCAAAGGAGCTGAAGCTGCGAAAAGCTGCCATGTATGAAATGGAGCCGAGGCCAGGTGCCGTGTCTGCGAACTCGGAACTGAAACCCATAAGTCAAGAAGCACAGACGTTGACGGCGACGACGACGACTTGAAATTCAATTCAATTTCTCAGCTCATGAAATGCCAACAGCGTCGCGACATTATCAGGTGCGTTGCCAGCGTGAGCGTTGCATTTGGGCTCATTGTTCAACTCGAAAATGTGGTCTTAAAGCACAATGCAAAAATAATTTCAAAAACAAAACGCACTGAGCGGCAGCACAGCAGGAATTCTCGCCTCCTTTTTATTGCTCTCTCTTTTTATGTGGCATTGCAATACGTTCTTTTGACACACAGTTGAAAGGCTTAGAAATTGTGAATGTGAGCGAAAAATGCGTTTGGATGAAGAGCACAAATTACATGCTGCTGTGCTGCTGCTGCCGCAATAAGGTGGAGTATTACACTTCATGCTGCTTTCAGCCAGTGCCTTTGTTTTGTAGTGTCTTATTCTTACGTGGGTTGCTTTGTATATATTTTTGGCCTAATAATGAAAGCGCGAATATTAATGATCAAAAATGGTTTTATTGTTTTTCAAAGTATTCTACAGCAAGATTTATACACTTTTGCATGCGCTCAAACCAATTGTCGAAGCATTTTTTCCACTCCAATTGAGACACCTCCAAAACATGGTTTTTGAACTTTTCAACAGCATTTTCTGGCGACGAAAATCGTTCACCACGCAATTTACCCTTGATGTGCGGGAATAAAAAGAAGTCATTGGGTGCCAAGTCAGGGCTGTACGGCGGATGACCCATCAATTCGACGTTTTGGGCGGTCAAAAAGGCGCTGGTGTGAGCTGATGTGTGAGCGCTCGCATTGTCATGGTGCACAATGATCTGTCTTCTCTTGTTCGTTTTTCGAATTTCTCCGAAGACTTCAGGCAAACAAATTGTGGTGTACCACTCAGAATTGACCGTCCTACGTTGCTCAAGCGGAACAGTCGCCACATGACCAGTTTTACCGAAGAAACAGGCGACCATTTGCTTCGAAGTGCTTCTTCCACGAACGACTTTCGTTGGATTTGGCTCGGTATCGAAGACCGATTCCGAAGGTCGATTGCTGTTTTGTTTCGGGCTCATAAGCATAGATCCATAATTCGTCACCTGTGACGATCTTATAAACGTCTTTTGAAACACCGCGATTATATTTTTTCAAAATTTCTTTGCACCAATCTACACGAGCCTTTTTTTGAGCGATCCAACGAAAACAAACCTTTTTTACGCCCAGGTGTTCATGCAATATCGAATGTATGCTGGTTGAAGAAATGCCCAAGGATGCCTCTATCTCACGGTATGTCACATGACGATCTTGCATTATCAGTTCACGCACGGCATCAATGTTTTCTGGCACAACGACTGTTTTTGGACGACCTTCACGACCTCCGTCTTCGAGCGAGCTTCGCCCGCGATTGAATTCATTAAACCAATTTTTCACAGTGCTATAGGATGGTGCTTCATCGCCATAGAAAGATTTAAGTTCATCGTTGCACTCTTGTCGTGATAATCCACGTCGAAAGTTGTGAAAAATGATTGCACGAAAATGTTCACGAGTTAATTCCATTTTTCTGCCGAGGTAAGTTTTTGATTAATCGTTAATCGATATCAAACGTGGTCAGACATGAAAGAGTTGTATGTAGCTTTTATCGATAAAAGTCCAAACTTTTTTTGGGAAAAGGCCAATTGGTCCTAAAATGGCTAGAAGTGACCTAGGCCAGAAAATTAAATAGCAAACCACGTAGATCTTATGCTTTATATAAGAACTCCTTAACCACTGAAACGACCGAAACAGCATTTTCATAATATCCCAGCCAACCATCGGACTCCGCTGGGTACACCTTTAGGACTCCCTATACCCTCCTAGGGAGGCTCCTTAAATAGTCCCAAAGGTGCTTTTTGACATATATGAAAAAAGTGTTCCTCAGTGACTCCTTAAAAGAGTGATTTTGGAGTCCCAGAATGCTCACTCGGATAATCCGCAAGGACTCCAAGAGGACTCCTCTATTCGTCTAACCCAGCAAGCAATTTGAGCGATTTCTGACTCTTTTCTGACACTTTTTTATGAGCATCCACCGTCACAGTGTGTCCAAAAGAGTCCAAAGACGTTTTATTCTATGAAACGGTCGCACTTTTGTGAAGATTTCTGAGTCCAACTGACTCTTTTCTGACTCTGATATAGTGCTTTCACCCCAAGAAGTTGAAAACCCTCAGAAAAGGCATAAAGTTGCCTTTTAGGTACTTGAATCGCCTCCTGAAATGTTCTTTCAGACGCTTATTGGAGTCAGATTTATTTGCAAAAATAAGACAAAAAAATTTTAATTTTTTTAAAATATTTATATATGACCAAAAACAAGAAAAAATAATGTTTTGTCTTGTTTGACTAGTAAGCTATCTATCGTACCTTTCTATTTCCTCACTTTACGTTCCTCCAAAAATTTATTCCTTTTTCGTGCGCTGCTTCTTAACAATTCGTAAAATCTTGCTTGCAAATGTTTTTTTGGATTTGCTGGTTGTAGATACGGTTTTTTGAAAAATTATAAATATCCGGTCCAATTTAGTCACATTCGGTTTTTCCTCCTTTTTTTGGCTGCTGTGTTGTAGTACCGCATAAAACTTATAAACCTAAAATTTTGGTGTGACCCCCTAATTTTCCATAAGCTAAAAAACACAAAATGGTTTTTCGATTTCTCGCAAACAAACTGATGGAAAAACCGACCACTTTTGCGGGCGCGCAGGACAATTTGCATCGCCACCTCACAAAATTCTTTTGTTGCCCTGTGTTATTTGAAAAGGACTCCGTCAATCATCCTTAAATAATTCCGACAGAGTGTTTGTGGTCTGCTTTTGAGCTCCCATAATAGTCCGAAAAAAAAAGAATTATTAAACGTTCTAAGGAGGGGTCGAGAACACAGGATCTCCCGCACAGTAGGCTCACACACTATCCCTTGCACCACTCCCTATTTTAGTTACTATTAATATATATCGAATCAACGTATTTTAAAACTCCATTAACACTCCCAAAGCTCCTAAAATGTGTTTTTCTCCCGTATCAGTCCTACCAGGAGCGTAGGTGCTTCCAGGGACTGCCTTATCAATCCTATCAGAAGCGCTTCATAAACCCTCCTAGTATGCCCAATCTTTAATAATTTTAAGTGAATTTGAAATAGTAAAATCAAAATAATGGTAAAAAAAATCTACAAAGATATCTTCAGTAGACTGAAGCTAATGTTTCTCGATTTTGATTAAAATGCCAGGCCTTCCGCACAGAAGTCGCACACATTAATTCGTGCCCATCACGCGCTCAACTCTAATCCGTGGCAACAAGCCCGAGTTCTTTACATTTCCTCACTGCTGCCTGCCCTGCTGTTCCCCCGTCGGCCACCGACATCGCCCTCACAATTTTTCCTCGCCTTGTGCTTGTCGTCTGGAACGGTTCAATGCAGTTCAGTAAATATTATGCTAAATTGAGATAATTTGTTGGTTGATATACATACTTACTACTACGGACACACACACACACACACCCAAGTTTTCAGCGTCGCCATTTTGGCTCCTGGCTTCTGGCTGCTGTCCTTGTCACGGCGGCAAATGGATTTGCATGTAAATTTGTTCGCCTTATAGTCACAAATTTTTGCTCGATTTTGCACATTTTCTAGATTTCTATCGTAATTGGCGGCTTGTTATGGGGTCCATTTTGGTGGCACCGACTCTCACAATTGCAGTTGCCGGAAATATTCGTGTCCCAGCCGGGTCGTTCTGCATTTTTCACGAATATTTCTGAAGCGAATGTCTTTATTACATTTTTTTTTTACGAAAGTTTATTGCATACGTTTGGGCGTGCATTTTAATGTATATGCCAACTTAAGAAGCCTATGTTTCTCCCTTTTTGGTTTTGACTTGTTGCTGACTCCAGGAAGTTGGCATCTCCCCGGGGACTTGTCATATTCTTTTTGGTACTTTCGAAAAGGCAGTGACCCAAACGGAGGCCCCAAAAACCACAATCATAATAAATTGTATGCTCAAAGCAAGTCGTGTGTATGAAATAGTCATTAAAAAGGGCAACAACAAGCAGATGGAAGGGGATCTGGCGGCAATGGACATGTGTGAGCAGCACCCGTTCCCCCCACCCCCCCGGGCCATGTCCATACAATGCAATTAATTGTTTTGTTTATCGGTTTATCTGACAGTTTACGCTTGATTTGCCCTAGTCCTAGGCCCTTTTAGCCTGGTTTAGTTATTAGTGTCCATTACTTATTGAGTTATGCATGGCCAATATGGAGAGTAGAAAAAAGAAAAGGACAACAACTCGACTAAAGCCCCAAAATGTTTAGTGATGTGAGTGAGCCAAAGAGTGAAAGAGAAAGTGAAGAAGTCGTCACTCCAATCAGTTGATTGAATTTACGAATTGGATGCGATTTGATATGGGTTAGTAAGCCAGTTAAAGTAAGGGTTCGGGGCTAGATTTGGGGGGAAATGTTATTTAAAATGGGGCGAATTAACAAATAAAACAACGAATTGATTTTGCATAACATTATTGAATTTTAGCTTATAAAAGATCAACTTTATTATTGTTCTTTTGGTCAACAAGAGTGAAGACAAAAAGTGAGAGTGTATGGGTCTGCATTGCACTGACTTTACATATATACTATTAAATCACGGATACTTTTTCCCGCACTTAGATCATGTAAAAATATTGAAGGATACTACTTCTGTAAATGATTTACCGAAAGCCCTCGTAAAAAAGACGTTTGGTGGTGATATAGTGATCTGGCTTGGCTCATCTGAAGCCAAACGAGAAGGCAAAGCTAACTTCGACTGTGCCGAAGTTTTAATACACTTGAAAAACTTTACTCCAACTGATTTAACCGGTAAAATATATATAGGATATAGATATCAGATATTTAAAATTTTTAAATCATTGATAATACAAATTTGATACCATAAAAAAAACTTTTCTTAGTAAAACACATTTTCCGACCGATCGGTCCTATGGCAGCTATATGCTATAGTTATCCGATTTTGATAAATTTTTTCAAAATGATGTGAAAGTATATAAAACTAATATATACTAAGATTGGGGACGCTACGACAGAAAACAAAAAAGTTTTTCTCACTAGAAGTAGTTTTTTGACCGACCGTTTCTATGGGAGCTATATAATATAGTCATACGATTTTGATAAATTTTTTCTGTATTATGTGAAAGCATATAAAACTAACATATACCAAGTTAAGTGACTCTACGATGGAAAACAAAAAAGTTTTTCTCACTAGAACTAGTTCTTAGAACGATCGTTCCTATGGGAGCTATATAATATAGTCATCCGATTTTGATAAATTTTTCCAAAATTATGTGGAAGTATATAAAACTAACAGATACCAAGATTAGTGACGCTACGATTAAAAACAAAAAAGTTTTTCTAACTAGAACTAATTCTTAGGCCGATCGTTCCTATGGCAGCTATATGATATAGTCATCCGATCCGGCCGGTTCCGACATATTAGTTGCGTGCAGCAAAAAGAAGACTCTGTGCAAAATTTCAGCTCGATAGCTTTAAAAATGAGGGACTAGTTTGCGTAGAAACAGACAGACAGACGGACAGACGGACGGACGGACAGACGGAATTGAACTCGGCTCGTCGTCCTGATCAAAAATATATATAGTTTATAAGGTTGGAAATGAATATTTCTATGCGTTACAAACTTCTGGGCAAAATTAATATACACTTTTCAAGTGTATAAAAAGCTGATAGATTCTTTAAGGGGTAGACGATTGATCGAAGAACTAGTCGAAATGTCAATATTTTTGAAAACAATTAAGTTTTTGAACAAATTTTTCGAGATAAATGGTTTAAAAATATATAAATATTATTAAATTTAAAAATATATAAATATTATCCCTCGATCAATCCCCGTAGAATATATCTAAGAATGTTGTGTGCAAACTTCAGATCGATCGGTAGAGCCGTTTTTGTGAACTAGTGATCACCGACTTTGAAAGCACAGGTAAAATTTTGTTTTCGTCAAACTGCACGTTTGAAAAACACCAAAATGATCCTTAGCGACAGGAAAACTCAGATCCTGCAAGATGTTTATATGATTAATTTTTTTAGAAAAAAATAAATTTTAAGGATTATTATAATCTTTGAGTTTTTTCTTTAAATTCAAATATTAGGATTATTTTTTAATTTTTATTTATTATTAAAAAGGTAATTATTATTTTTTGATTTTTATTTATTATTAAAAAAATAATGCTTAATTTTTTTGTTTTTTTTATTACTCAAAAAAAAAATTATTGATTGAGTTTTATAATTTAAAAAAAATATAAAACTTAATTTCAAATTAAGAAAGCAGTTTCTCGAAAATATAAAAACAGTCGGTGACAGGTTGAGCCATTCCAAGCTCTTCCCCCCGTTATGTTGAGGTATTTAGTTGAGTCCGAATGGCCCATTTTTTTTTTCTGAATGAACGAATCGGGATTGGAATAGCCCAAAATGTACCATATGTATCCCGAAACGGTATAAAATCAAGTATTTCGGGATTGAAAAAATCGTACTTGAACCAAGTATTTTGTACTCGTATCAAGTATTTTCGTACTTACCGTACTAATGACACCGTTTGTACTTGATTTAAGTAAAAAGTTCTCTGTTTTTTTTTAGTGTAACGCACAGAACAATAATATATTTAAACCAGGGTGTCAAACCGGAACCCGAACCGGAACCGTATACCGAAAAGAACCGATTAAAACTCCGAACCAGAACCGTAACCGAAACCGATATTTTTTATTTTTTGAGAACCGGTATCTCAGAACCTTTATTTTTGAAACCGAAATTACCGAAAACAACCGAAACATTGTACGGTACAGTACAGTTTCGGTTCTGAGTTTTTTGTTTGGGTTTTCAGTTTTATTGCTTTAATCAGGAATTTCCTAGGGGTAAAACGCTTACAAATTAAAGAAAATGTACTTAACATTTCTGTTAGGTTAGCAAATGCTTACAAATGTTAGTTTAATTTAAAAAAAAAACAATTACATCATATTCTTTGTACCTATTTTGGTTCAATAATATCTAAATGTTATTAATTTATCCTTTATTCAACAAAGTTAATGTAAAACCTAAACTTTCCTTTCTTAACATTTAATTGCTGTAGGTCCCTTGCAACAAAGATCGTCTAAGACGTTCCGTGATACTTTTACCATAGCAAAAGTGTTTTAAGTCGTTTGTTTCATGAATTCTTGGGAACCGCATTTATGACAAATCAAGATGCCCGTTCCAGTTTTGACCGAATACGAGAACATACTTTTCAATTTATTGCAGCACGCTTAGTTGCTGCACTCAGCGCCTTTTGCGTTTATTGTTTTTAAATTAAACAACATTTTGCTTTATTATTTTCTGATTTTTGGTAACAAAGGAAATTTATAAACAATTAAACTGATATGCATTTTGCATCGCACAAGCTGATTACCCATGTTCTCGACGATTGATTATTACGCAAATCCCCAAATGGAATTTATTTTTGGCATCAAAATTTGCATGGCGCACACATATGCGAACACACAGGCTTAGTTCAGCACACACACACACAGACACCTATTGTTATTTACTTCGCTCCACTTTTAGCTGGTCCTGCATACTCGCATGCAGCAAATATGGACAACAATCCAAGCCATTACACATGCCTAAATGCGGAGAGGGGGGGGAGGGCAGTTCGGGCCACATAATGCGCTTTTCAAAACTAATATGAAAATAATGGGTATGTGTATTGGTGCGCTCGCCAGGCGGCGGACAAAGAGGCGAATCAATGCCATCAAGGAGCAAGGATAACATTGCATGGCTGTGTGAAGGACACTAGCTGAATGCTGCTGTTGCTACTGCATGTGATAAATATAGAACAATATAATAATAACACACTATGCAAAAGGGGGAAAATTCTATAGAGAGAGAAATGTGATGCCTCTTCATGTGAAAAGAAACCTTATTTTTAAGTTCATATAGCTCAATCAATCATTTGATAGTTTCGTTCGATATAATTATATATATTTTATTATCCCACTAGTCACTAAAACTAGAATCCAGCAGACTTACCCTAGGATGCAATAATAGCCCTATGCTTAGGCATAAACCCCAGAAATAATCAAATCATCTAAACAAACTAAGAATCAATGAAAGACTGAACTTAAAGAATTAGAATCACGGATATATTTTATTCAGTCCAGTAGGAGCTATAGGATATATTTATCCGATTGTGATTTAACTCGTGTGTGGAAGCAGATTAACAAGTATAAAGACGCTTCCATTAAAAACAATCAAGTTTTGCTCACTTCAATTAATTTTTGGACCATTCGTTCCTATGGCAGCTATATGCTAAAGACGTTCATTTTCGATTAAACTTTCTAGAAAATAATAAATACCAAGTTTGGGGATGCTACCATAGAAAACGAATAAGTTTTTTCCACTAGAACTAGTTTTTGGACCGATCGTTCCTATGGATATAGTTCACATATGATATAGACATCCAATCCGGCCGATTACGACAAATATGCAGCCTATTTTAAGGCTTTTTGAAAAGTTTGGTCTTGTTAGTTTTAAAACTGAGGAAGGAGAGACGGACAAGGCTAGACCTAATCGTCTATTGATGCTGATCAAGAATATATATACTTTATAGGGGACAGAGATGCTTCCTTCTATGCGTTACAAACATCTGCACAATTTTAATATACCCTTTGCAAGGGTATAAAAAGGGGTTCTAGATGACTCTCTTGAGACACTTTCGAAGTAACATGCACGAGCTTAGAGGAGAAGCAATTTATCAACTCGCGCTGAGTTCTTTACGATAGGCGAGCAGATTTCCAATTAAGCAGATTTATTGGTAAACCAGTAAGCCGCAAATTGACTAATTAAATCAAAAGCTTTACAGTCTGTCAAAGCTTTATGAGTAAATGAGAAAATGAGCTTTTCAGATATAGAAGTGTATAGAGTATAAATATATTTTGATGGGAATAGCTTTTGAGCAGTTATCGTTTAAAATAATGAAAAGAAATTGGAGTTGCTTAAGGGTGATTTTTTAAGCGTAGTTTTTTAGAAATCGAATAAAATACTCAATTTCCATCATATATTCAAAATTTTTCTGGAATCGATAAATTGGCCTTGCCATAACTTTATGTAAATGTGGTCCGCGGCTCCGGATCAAATGGTCCAATTTTGCTGAACACAATTTTTCGATAAAACAGCGCATTTTCATAGAGCTGTTCTAAGACCCATTCACCAAAAATTAGACGTTGTGGTAGGACATTCGTCTTGAATTCTTTCAGCTGTTGAATTTTATAGGCTTTCAATCCCAAATCGACACGTAAAATTTTCCATGTGGTTGAGAAACACATGCCCAATTGCTGAGAACGGCGACGAATTTTTCACAGAGCACAAATTTTGATAAAAAATTTCAACAATTTGCAATCGTTGCTCGTTTGTAAAACTCTCCCTGATGAAATGGCAGAGTATACTGAAAACTTTTCACTTTGACAGATGACGTTTAGACGCCATTACCAACCAGTGCTGCCAACCTGAAAAACTTAACTTTTAATAAATAACCCTTTAGTTAAATTTTTTCTAAATTTTGCATATCGTTGGCCCTGCCCGTCTTTAATATACCCCTAATTTTTATGGAAGAAGTATTTAACAGCCTTAAATAACATCAGTTAACAGAGCGTTAACATTAACATTAATTCACAATGTTATTGTTTTATTCAAACTAACAATGTTGCGCCGGCTTGAGGTCATATCAATAATGTTTGCCCAAAACTATAAGTAACAAGTCAACAACAATACCGGAAAGTGGGCAGGTCATCTATACAGCTGTTTCAAAAAGGGTTCTTTCTTCAGTAGACGACTGCAGTTGGACAAATGCCTTTTCATGTCCGCATTACTTGGCAATAGTGTAATTTCCAGGAACCGAAAATAATGATTATTTCTTGATTTTCAATTTCAAAAATCAGTAATAAAGAAAAATCGCTCAAACGTTTGGAAAACACCAAAATGAACACTTAGCGACATATCCTGCAAGTTTTTTAGATGATTAATTTTTTTAGAAAAAAATAAATTTTAAGGATTATATTTTGATTTCTATTAATTATTCAAAAATTAATTATTATTTTTGAGTTTTTCTTAAAATTCAAAAATAATTTTTTAATTTTGATTTATTATTAGTAATCATAATTTTTTGATTTTTATTTATTATTCAAAAAATAATTATTATTTAATGAGATTTATTTATTACTCAAAAAATAAAAATTTATGGCTTGAGTTTGTTTTCAAAATATAAGTCACTGATTGAGTTTTATTAACTGTGTTAAATAATATAAGTCTTTCGATAACTCTTATTTTCTGAGTAATAAAATAAGTGTCTTTAATAATTGTTATTTTTAAGTAATAAAACAAAAGTCTTTAGTAAATGTTATTTATTGACTTTTTAATAAAAGTCTTTCCACAACTGTTATTTATAAAAAAAAGTCTTTATTAACTGGTATACTCGGAGTGAAAAAATTAAAGTTTTGAATAACTGTTTTATGCGGAGTAAAAAAATAAAAGTCCTTAATAACTGTTATTTGTAACCTAATTATTAAAAACTCTCAAAATAACTATTAAATGTGGACTTTTATAATATAAGTTATAAATGTTATCGTCCCTATTCTGTACTTACGACTAACTAGCAAGTTATGAGAAATCATTGCTTATATAATAATTTTTTATTAAATTTATAACTTTATTGTAATAATTTTTTAATTTTTAATAATAAAATTATTTAACAAAAATAACTAAAAATAGTTAATTATAAATTATAATAAAATACTAAAATAATTAACAAAAAATGATTTGATTTTTTTAAAAATTTTGAAAATTTACCCTCAATTTTCTTGTTTTCAAAAATTTTTAAATTACACGAATTGAAAATAATTTAAAATAATTTTTTAAAAATTATTAATAATTTTTATAAATTATTAATTATTTAATAATTTTAAATAGTAATAATAAAAAAATAATAACATAATAAAATTAAATATTTAATTTTAAAATAAGAATTTTCAATCCTCTTAAAATTTACCCTCAATTTTCTTGTTTTTAAAAAACATTTTTTTTTTTTTTTTTTTAAATATTTTAAAATTAATGTAGAAAGAAAAAATTAATAGAATAATATTTATTTAAATTTTTTAGGGCACTAGTTCTAGATTAATAGATAATCTATATATATATAAATATTTAATATATTATTATATAGTTAACAATTTAAATAAAAAATTTCGCAATCCAAAAAATATAGACATAAAATGTAAAAAAAATCTATATATAAAATTTTATCTAATTATTCTTGGATTTATATAAATTTATAATAAAAATATTAAATTATTATATATTTATATATTTATATATTGTTGAAGATTTATATTAAATATATATCTAAAACTGGCTTGATTGAATTTTTATTTTAGAAAAATCACAGAATTTGCTTTCTTATCAAAGTCAGTTTCCGACTGTGAGCATGTTTTTATCGCGTATAAATTTAATATATTTATGTAGTTGCCTCTGCTATAAAATCTGCTGCAATTGCGTTCAATTTATCAGTCTTATACTAAACCCGCAATGTTTTGCTTCAAAATTATTCTAATCATCGCTTTACTATGTATTTGCAACAGCTTACCGATTGACGAAATTTCATATAATATATCAGCAAATTGTGGAAATCTGGCGTCCATACGCACCCAATTGGTGGCTGTGCGGTTAGTAGACACTTTAAACCAAAAAAAAAATACATTGACAATTCATGCTTTCATTCTTCACAGAGTTGAGCAGGAGCGTCAAGCCCAGTTCCTGGATGAAGTGGTGCAGAAATTCCACGCCCATACGAATAGCAATTTCTATGGACAAAGCTGTGCCGAACCCTCGACTCTAAGCCAGAGCAGCAAACTGCAAACGATTCTTCTGCCTGAATTTGGTAATTATCCGTTTATGGTGGCCTGTGACATGCTGACCCAGGGCGGAGGTTGGACAATATTTTTGCGACGCTTGGATGGCAGTGAGGACTTTTATCGTGATTGGAATGACTACAAACATGGCTTTGGCACGCTGGAAAATGAATTTTTTCTTGGTCTGGACAAATTACATGCATTCACAGCGGCACGGGATCAGGAGTTGTTGGTACTCCTGGAGGACCATTCGGGCGAAAGAAGATATGAATTGTATGATAATTTCAAGATTGGTGGAGAGCAGGAATCGTACAATCTCAAATCGGTGGGTAATCCATCTGGAAATGCTGGTGACTCTCTAACAGCGCATTTAGGAGCGAATTTCGCCACACGCGATCGAGATTTAACTGTGAGTAGTTGTGCCAAGTCATACACTGGCGCTTGGTGGTACCAGAATTGTCATTCAAGGTAAGTGTGTGTACGAGTTTATATTACAGGGATTATTTGTCAAGTATATATATATATTTTCTATCGCTTTCAGTCATTTGACGGGCAAATATGGTGATAACACTCATGGCAAGGGCATCAACTGGTTTGCATTTAAAGGCCATACTTATTCACTCAAAACAGCAATCATGATGATAAGACCCAAAACTTTAAAGTAATGAAGACTTATTTGAAGTTAAGTGAATGTACCACAAAGTGTCAAAATACAAAATATGACAATCATAATCATACCGAAAAATATAGCCAGATATAAATGGGCAAGTAAATCCCATGCGACAGATCGATAACAAATTTGCTGCACTGAAAAATCGGGTATTTTTCGATGATCCATTGATCGATTTGAGTTCGCAATTTGGACTGAATGTTTTATGTTCTATTTTGTATATTTGTATAAATAATTTTGAAAGCAACAAAGGTTTGTATTGCATTTCAAGTATAGTTTTAAGTAAATACTTAAAATGTAAGTATTTACGTGGGTTGCTATTTAAGTTTCTGGCCTAGGTCGCTTCTAGCCATTTTAGGACCAATTGGCCTTTTCCCAAAAAAAGTTTGGACTTTTATCGATAAAAGCTCCATACAACTCTTTCATGTGTGACCACGTTTGATATCGATTAACGATTAATCAAAAACTTACCTCGGCTGAAAAATGGAATTAACTCGTGAAAATTTTTGTGCAATCATTTTTCACAACTTTCAACGTGGATTATCATGACAAGAGTGCAACGATGAACTTAAATCTTTGTATGGCGATGAAGCGCCATCCTATAGCACTGTGAAAAATTGGTTTAATGAATTCAATCGTAGGCGACGCTCGCTCGAAGACGAAGGTCGTGAAGGTCGTCCAAAAACAGTCGTTGTGCCAGAAAACATTGTTGCCGTGCGTGAACTGATAATGCAAGATAGTCATGTGACATACCGTGAGATAGAGGCATCCTTGGGCATTTCTTCCACGAGCATACATTCGATATTGCATGAACACCTGGACGTTAAAAAGGTTTGTTCTCGTTGGATCCCGCACAATTTGACAATCGCTCAAAAAAAGGCTCGTGTGGATTGGTGCAAAGAAATTTTGAAAAAATATAATAGCGGTGTTTCAAAAGACTTTTATAAGATCGTCACAGGTGACGAATCATGGATCTATGCTTATGAGCCCAAAACAAAACAGCAATCGACCGTGTGGGTCTTCGAAGACTAGCCAAATCCAATGAAAGTCGTTCGTGGAAGAAGCACTTCGTAGCAAATGGTCGCCTGTTTCTTCGGTAAAACTGGTCATGTGGCGACTGTTCCGCTTGAGCAACGTTGGACGGTCAATTCTGAGTGGTACACCACAATTTGTTTGCCTGAAGTCTTCGGAGAAATTCGAAAAAAGACGAACAAGAGAAGATAGATCATTGTGCACCATGACAATCCGAACTCTCACACATCAGCTTACACCAGCGCCTTTTTGACCGCCCAAAACGTCGAATTGATGGGTCATCCGCCGTACAGCCCTGACTTGGCACCCCTTAATTTTTTTTTATTCCCGCACATCAAGGGAAAAATGCGTGGTCAACGATTTTCGTCGCCAGAAGATGCTATTGAAGAGTTCAAAAACCATGTTTTGAAGGTGTCTCAATCGGAGTGGAAAAAGTGCTTCGACAATTGGTTTGAGCGCATGCAAAAGTGTATAAATCTTGCTGGAGAATACATTGAAAAACAATAAAACCATTTTTGATCATAAATATTCGCGTTTTCATTATTAGGCCAGAAATATATACAGCAACCTACGTTTAATATATATTGGCAGTATTGTTTCACCTTTTTTTTTTTGACAGCTGCAGGATTCCACGCCCATTTATAGTCTTGAGCCCAATGAAGTCTGGAGCAGTCAAATGGAATGACCATGCCGGAAAATGCATTCTCCCACAAATCATACCACGTTTCACAGGAAAATATCGTTCAATGACTTATCGACGTGCATTTTGAATCTGTCAATCTGACAAGTGTAAATGCACATCTTAATGAATTTACTTCTACGCCATCCTGTATATCGATAAGTTATTATTGTAAAGAATTTCGCACTTCAACGACTTCAGTTTGCAATTAAAGTTTCATTTCCTGTTCGATATCATCTTCATGTTGCTGTGTACCTGTGTTTCAGTTCCTGTTCCTGCCATATTATCAATTCGAATTCGAACTCCTTTTCAAGTTTCATTGGACACTTGTCCACGCACACAGGACGGGCCTATCATCCATCTTGCCAGGGCACAGGTACACACACACACACACATTTATACGCACATACAAATGAGGCCAAGCAGATGTATAATTTAGCACACACACACACATACAGACAAGGCAGATGCGAAACAAAAATAAAAACACGAAAGAAGTGAAAGCGAAAAAAAGAATATGATTACGTATACGCAACGTGCAACTTCTTTAAGTTCAAGTGCGGCCTGTCTGCGAGTGTGCTAGTGTGTGTGTGTGTGTGTGCCTGGTCATTACGCACGTACCACTTGTATGAATGGAAAGTAACCCTCCCACTGCTGCTCCCACTCTGCATCGCTGAGCACATAAAAATAAATCAAGTTTTTCTTCATTTCCTTTGCCTTTCTTTGTCGTTTTTTTCTTTATTTTACTTTTGTTATGTGTGTGTGTGTGTGTGTGATGTATTGGGCATACAATATGCCCGTATAAGATTTTAACTTTTATATAGCATACTTATAGCGCCGGCAGCCGCATTTCGCGCCCAGGTATGTATGTATCAACCAACCAACCAACCACCCACCGTCACCTTGCTGACCGCGTGCGTCTTTTATGCGTTTTTTATGCTAAACTAAATGAAGTCAACATGAATTGGTGTAGCAGCCGTCCGAAATGTTTGTTTTTTATTCACACGCAAAAAAAAAAACATTTCGTTATTAAAGTTAATCATAAAATTTTGCCCCAAATTGAAAATCATTTTATTACCAATGCAACCGCACACACACACACACACACAAGTCACGCCCACGACCAAGCTCACGCCCCACGATGATGCCAGCGATAATTTTCAGCATTTTCAACACGTCTGGGCTACGTGTCGATGATGCTAACAATTTTCCATACAGCCAACCGTCAGCGTTAACCGTTATTATAATGCCATTGCAAGAATTCACACACGATTGCACCTTCTACGTTTATATTTCATTTCCTGTTGCATTTTATTGTTGCCAAAGCGGCCATGTTGCCGGATGAAATTGGGGCAAAATCGAGCAACGTTGAAAACGTGAGCGATGTTGGATTAATGGACAAGGTATTGGCATATAGTTGATCCAACAACTCCGATATTTCAGTAATGTTCCAGACATTAAATTGGGTGATTGAAAAACACACACAGAGGGAAATTAAAAACTAAATTTTCTTGAAAATTTTGGAAACAGATATAAATAAAATGTGTAAAAATTAACTAAACTGAATCAACGTACAGAAAAATAAAAGTTGCATCAAGGTCTCGAGTTCGATTTCCAGACTAAAGCATAATACTACTCAAAAAGCCACCCAGCCTCCCCTGCAATAAAAAAAATATAGAAAGGTAACGTATGTCAGTCTGTTTGTCTGTCCGTTTGTCTGTCCGTCTCTCAGTCCGCCTATTCTACTATTCCCTCAGTTTTAAAGCTAAAAAAAAATGTGTTTTAAAACATTGATTCTGACTCTTAAAATATTTAAAAATCTTAAGTCTAGCGTTAAAATTTGGTTGGGGTACAAATGTACCCCAGGCACGGTTCTAGCTTTAAGTGATGGCCAGGTCACTTATTGATAGAAGTTTAAAAACTTAGCAAAGAAAACATTGATTCTGAATATACGAAAATTTTAAGTCTAGCGTTGAAATTTAGTTGGGGTACAAATGTACCCCAATCAGGGTTTTACGCTTAACAGATGGCAGAAGAGTTTGACATCATTTCCATAGGGATCTCTGAATACTGGGACATTGGAGCAGACAAACTTTTCACTTGTATCAACCTCCATCTAGAAACTTCAAGGATTTCTGCAAAATTTACAGACCGAGACAAGTAGAGTTTGTAAAACTTGGCACTTTGGGTCTAACTTTTTACACTGTAGTATTGTATACTGAATGTTCATCACATATTTCACATCGTGTATTTAAAAAATGGTTTTATTGTTTTTCTAAGTATTCTCCTGCAAGATTTATACACTTTTGCATGCGCTCAAACCAATTGTCGAAGCACTTTTTCCACTCCGATTGAGACACCTCCAAAACATGGTTTTTTAACTCTTCAACAGCATCTTGTGGCGACGAAAATCGTTGACCACGCATTTTTACCTTGATGTGCGGGAATAAAAAGAAGTCATTGGGTGCCAAGTCAGGGCTGTACGGCGGATGACCCATCAATTCGACGTTTTGGGCGGTCAAAAAGGCGCTGGTGTGAGCTGATGTGTGAGAGCTCGCATTGTCATGGTGCACAATGATCTGTCTTCTCTTGTTCGTCTTTTTTCGAATTTCTCCGAAGACTTCAGGCAAACAAATTGTGGTGTACCACTCAGAATTGACCGTCCTACGTTGCTCAGGCGGAACAGTCGCCACATGAACAGTTTTACCGAAGAAACAGGCGACCATTTGCTTCGAAGTGCTTCTTCCACGAACGATTTTCGTTGGATTTGGCTCGTCTTCGAAGACCCACACGGTCGATTGCTGTTTTGTTTCGGGCTCATAAGCATAGATCCATGATTCGTCACCTGTGACGATCTTATAAACGTCTTTTGAAACGTTTTTGCACCAATCCACACGAGCCTTTTTTTGAGCGATTGTCAAATTTTGCGGAATCCAACGAGAACAAACCTTTTTTACGCCCAGGTGTTCATGCAATATCGAATGTATGCTGGTGGAAGAAATGCCCAAGGATGACTCTATCTCACGGCATATCACTTGACGATCTTGCATTATCAGTTCACTCAGGGCATCAATGTTTTCTGGCACAACGACTGTTTTTGGACGACCTTCACGACCTTCGTCTTCGAGCGAGCGTCGCCCGCGATTGAATTCATTAAACCAATTTCTCACAGTGCTATAGGATGGTGCCTCATCGCCCTACAAAGATTTAAGTTCATCGTTGCACTATTGTCGTGATAATCCACGTTGAAAGTTGTGAAAAATGATTGCACGAAAATGTTCACGAGTTAATTCCATTTTTCTGCCGAGGTAAGTTTTTGATTAATCGTTAATCGATATCAAACGTGGTCACACATGAAAGAGTTGTATGGAGCTTTTATCGATAAAAGTCCAAACTTTTTTTGGGAAAAGGCCAATTGGTCCTAAAATGGCTAGAAGTGACCTAGGCCAGAAACTTAAATAGCAACCCACGTATAAAATCCTTTAGCTGTTTCTTAACAAAACTTACATCGACAACAATTAGTGAACGCCTTTTCAAAATCATCTTGGAATATTGTCAGGCCTCGATCTGAAGAATTACTAACCGATCTAGGACATTAGACACTCGCAAGCTAGAATTTGCGATCGGTTAAGAGTACGACACCAATGTCTACATCATTATCAGCAATTCTTTTATCCCAGGAAAGCGAAGCTGGAAAACGTAAAGCATGTACCGAAGCATGTACCGAAGCATTTGCCTGGACCATCGGAAAACTTGATCCAACTGTTGGCTCAAATCGTTGTTAAACTTTTTCTTATTGCTGCATAGGCTAATTTGTAACTATCGAGTGTGCAGCCAAAAGTATACTATGAAAAATCTGTTTTTAACAAATACGATTTCAAATCAATTGAATTCCATTCCACCCCTTCCCCCTATCCATGCCACTGGAAAAATCTCTGTCTCTCACACAATTAATAATATGGCATTTGCCATTTTTTAGCCAAACTCAGCACTTTCAACTAGGCCGATTTGCATATATTTCAACAAAGTCAGGAAAACACCGAGAAAAACGCGCTCGAGGGACTCCCCTACTCGAAATCCAGTCCATGAGATGCCAACCGGTGGGTAACATAATAAAAATATGAAAATCAAGTAAAATCATTTCCATTCAAATTCAAATGGCAGCCAGGACATGGCTGGTCCGCGTCTTCGTTGCCAGCGGCGGCAGCTGAAAACTGATATTCAATTCAATCAGTTCAGTCTGTGTTCCTCAGGGAGGACATGGCCGAGTGGCTGTGTGTGTGTAGCCGATTCTGCATCTGCCTTGGCCATTTCGGGGGCATTGAAGACATTTTGATTTTGCGGTTGTCGATATGCCACCGATAGCAGCTGGACCAGAAGGACATCCATTCAGTTACCCCCCACCCCCGCCCACTTCTCGGCAGCAACTTTGCGCCTCCCATTGACTTTACAATAAATTTCAGCAAATAAATCAAAATGTAACACAAGCCGTGTGGAATTTTCAAGTGGCAGGTGCCGCAACATCACCACGCCCCCATTCTCATTCTCAGAGAGAGAGAGAGAGGGAAAAAGTTTTTGATTTCTGTGAAAAATGTTTGCGTTTTTTTTTTTTTTTTTTTTTTTAGCGTTCTTTTGTGAAAAATGAAAATGTGCTGCGGGGGCCTCAGCCTGGAATCGAAAGTCTGTCTGAGAGTTGGCCACAAAATGAATGAAAATGACGACAGGACCAGCAAAGCAGCAGAGAGCGTGAGTGAGTGAGTGAGTGAGTGGCTTTAAGATGCTTCACCCTGACCGCGACTTGGACTGTTCTGGGCATTTGGGGTTTTTTTTTTTCTTTTTCGCCACACTAATTGACTTTTTATACTTTTGTGTGTCTCTGACGTTTGCCAAAGAAAGAGCGAGCGAACGTGAGGGGGGGCGGAAAATGGAATTGTGAGTGTTGGGTTTTATGGAGCAGCCACTGGGGGTCAGTTTAGCGTCTAGACACCACAAAATATGCAATGGTTGGAAAATGACATTTTTATGTACACAATTGAAAGCTTTAGGAGAAATTATCATTTATCTATTATCTATTAAGTTTTGAGGAACAAAATTCAAAGCTTAAACTGTAGTTAGGATAGGATTTTTTTCTCCAAAAGTCAACTTCAATATACAGCCATACCTCGCTTAACGGACACAACTGGGACCGGAAAATATAGCCGTTAAGTGAATTTAAGTGTAACATACAATTCAATGCAAATTTTTCTAAGTGGTTCCAGCTCAAAGAAAATCTTATATTATATGTGTTTTGACCCTTAAGAATATTTATTATTTTAAATTGATACATTTTTTTTAAATTAAAGTTAAACAAACTTGAAGCTTAAAAACTTAATTCAAACAATTTCAAAATATTCAAATTTTAGGACTTAAATAATCGTCTAAATTTGGCTGCATTAATGCCGTCAGGAATTTGTGTGCTGCGGCTTTGAAAACGATCAGAAATTGATCCATTTATCAACCGTTCTAAGAAATTTTTTTATAAATTTAATTGATATTTATTCGCCCTGTTGTTTTTCTAAATTTCCCTCCTTATCCATATCAGTGTATTTTTCTCCGCTCGTCTCCTTAAGTTTTTCATTTGTATGTGACTATCTATCCAAATTCATAAACTAGTCGACAAAACTGGTTTAATGGTCCTTCCACGACTGATCGATAACTTTTACAGCATCTTTTATAGTGAATTTTTCAGAGCAAATATGACTTAACTTCAGGACAGAAACATTTGTGAAACCATTCCTTAAACATTGCTATAGTTATTCTTTAATCTGTGAGCACCAGATGCATTAGAACCAAGAAGTAATGTCAAACGCTCTTTTAAAACTTTGTGTCCACGAAGTTACCTTTTTCTGCTTATGCACGACCTGTCTGGCATTCTTAGACAGTTAAGTCATAGCATCATCCATTTACTCAACTTCACTGATGATCTTCTTTAACACATTTGTATATTCATTGGCTACATTGATAGAGGAGCTCGCAGGCTCTCCTTTCAACCTTATACAACGTAAGTTGGCGCGCTTTTTAAATATATTGAACCATCCTCGGCTTGAATTAAAGGATGCGCATTCAATGCTTCAAATAAGCTGGTGGTATTTTCATGAATGACCATTTAGCTCATCGGAAGATTAAGTTATGTGTTTTAATCAGGGACCGTAACGATTATAACTTATATCAAATAAATCTCTTGATAACAATTATTTCTTGATTTTTGTCCAATTGCTCATGAAATAACTATTAATTTTTAACATTTTTTTAAAACTCAAGAAATAACGATTAATTTTTAAGCATCAAAATAAAAATCTAAAATAAGAGTTATTTATGGATTTTAAAATGAAACTCAAGAAATACCGATTATTAATGGATTCAAAAAATAAAAATCTTAAATAAGAGTTATTGAAGGATTTTTAAATATAACACATGAAATAACTATTATTTTTTGAGCATTAAAATAAAAATCTGAAATAAGAGTAATTTTATGATTTTTAAATTAAAACTTACAAAAAACTGATTATTTTTTGAGTAAAAAAATATAAATCTAATATAAGAGTTATTCAATGATTTTTAAAAAAATCTTAAAAAATAACGATTATTTTTTGATCAATAAAATAAAAATCTAAAATAAAAATTATTATATGATTTTTATTTTTTTCTCAAAATAAAAATCAAAATCAAATAACAGCTTTTTTTAGAAGATGTATGTGGCACGTGATTTTTTTTTTTCTTTAAAATTGGCTTGAGTGGTTGCTGTACCTTGAGTTTATTCCCATATGCAATCATGGCCACATACATCTTATAAAAAAGCTGTTATTTGATTTTGATTTTTATTTTGAGGAAAAAATAAAAATCATATAATAATTTTTATTTTAGATTTTTATTTTTTTTTGATCAAAAAATAATCGTTATTTTTTTAGATTTTTTAAAAATCATTAAATAACTCTTATAAGTCATTTATATTTTTTTACTCAAAAAATAATCAGTTTTTTGTTAGTTTAATTTAAAAATCATAAAATAACTCTTATTTCAGATTTTTATTTTAATGCTCAAAAAATAATAGTTATTTCATGTGTTATATTTAAAAATCCTTCAATAACTCTTATTTAAGATTTTTATTTTTGGAATTCATTAATAATCGGTATTTCTTGAGTTTTATTTTAAAATCCGTAAATAACTCTTATTTGTGATTTTTATTTTGATGATCAAAAATTAATCGTTATTTCTTGAGTTTTAAAAATATGTTAAAAATTAATCGTTATTTTTGAGAGTTATCAAAAAAATTCAGAAATTTGTAAATCATGGTGCAAATGGACAGATATGCCATCTGGGATTTGATTGGTATATTTTCCAATCTCATAGAGTGATTATGAGCGAATGATTTTTTTGATGAAAAAATAAAAAATAATCGTTATTTACGGTCCCTGGTTTTAATCTATTCAAACGATTAGCACAGATTCATTGATAGATTTGTAAGTGTGCTAGATCTCAGATTGCGAAAAAAGAAGCTTTAAACGAGCAGGCAAAGCTAACTTCGACTGTGCCGAAGTTTCAATACACTTGCAAAAGTTCACTTCAACTGATTTATCCTGTGGAATATATATAGGATATAGATAACATATATTTATAAATTCAAAATCATTGAGAATCCGAATTTGATCTAAAAAAATCTTTTCTTAGCAAAAAACACATTTTCCGACCGATCGTTCCAATGGCAGCTATATGCTATAGCCATCCGATTTTGATCAATTTTTCCAGAATTATGTGAAAACATAAAAAACTAATATAAACCACGATTGGTGATGCTACGATGGAAAACAAAAAAGTTTTTCTAACAAGAACTAGTTTTTTGACCAACCGTTCATATGGCAGCTATATGCTATAGTCATCCGATCCGGCCGATTTCGACAAATATGCAGCCTTTGTGTATTTAAAGACTTTTTGCAAAGTTTGGTCGAGATAGCTTTAAAACAAAGGGAGGAGATAGCATAGAAACAGACGAACGGACAGACGTATTACGTATACGACACGTTTCAACAAAATCTTTCTGTCATTTGAAAAGCTCTCAAATTTAATATATTGTTAGAGTAACTAATAAATATGGAGCAGTTAAACATGCAGCGAATTCTGGTTCCTAATCTTAAACTTAAAAATGTAAGCAAGGGCAACACTACGTATGATTGATAAACTGAGAATCCATCTGCGAGACTTTGAAAGTCGTTTTTGATCAATTTCCAAAGTTCGAATCAATTAGTTTCAGTTGCTCCATGCTCCCATTTTCGCTTTCGCAAAAATTTTGCGATTTGGTCTCCAAATCGTAAAAGTTGGTGCTCCGAAATTCGCAAATCGCAAAATTTCGCCACTTTAAAACCGGTAACAATTGAGTCCGTGAAATGAAAAGTAAATGGGAAATGTGGCATGAGAAAGGAATCGAATAAAACAATTTTAATCCCATTTTATGATAATTTAAGATAATTGTTACGAACTCTCTTATTATATTCAGATTAAATTCAATTATCAAACAATTTTTTACTGATCACACCCAAAATGGCACAAGTAGCAAAACTACGTTTGCCAACAAAAACTTACGAATTGATTGTGGCGATTACCGATGAGTATGCCGATGAGTTTGCCAAAACCCGTTTCTCTCATGTGAAACGTTGCAGAACGAAATGGAAATGAAACATAATCGATAACGAAAAATTGCGAATGTCGGAGCACACAAAAATTTAAATCGTACGAATTTCCTCAAATCGCAATTCGCAAAACTAAGTGAAAACCGGAGCATAGCTGATTATCATTTATTTACCTGTCCGTGCCAAATTACTATTAATAAATTATTTATAAACTAAATAAATCTTACATATATCGCATAGCTACCATATACCAATCGGCTTCTCGCTTGGTTACAAAAAGTAGCGCCATCTGTTGGTAAGCTTTTAACAGGTTCTAAGCGAAAAAAAAAATGTTTCCAAGAAAATCGGGAAAAACCAATCTATATATGTAAAAGAGTTCAACCTGACTGACTGACCGTCGCACAGCCCAAACCGTTAGAGATAGCAAACTGAATTGTTTACTGAAGTTTCCGAAAAACTCTAAACTTATTTTCACATTTTGGAAAATCCGGAAACTTTGAAAAAAAAAATATATGAAAAAAATTCTGTCCTCCATTTGATCGGACCCAAATTCTTTTTGAAAGCTCTTTCTGGAAATGTCAGTCAAATTGTATTCACATCTGTTGAAAAATCTTTCCACCCATATTTCAAGCTGCATATACAAAAATATGAAACACATTACTTTGAATTTTTTTTTTAAATATTTCACGAAAGTCGGAAAATAAACGGAAAACTGATGGATGGTTTTAATCCGATCAGCTCCAAATTAATTTTTAAAGCTTAAAGTAACCAAATATAACCTTCATGATTTTCAAAATTTGGAAAGTCCGGAAAACTGGAAGAAAAATATTAACAAATTTGTTTTCCAATTTGATCGGAATCAAAATCATTTTCAAATCTACCCCTAAAGTCGGAAAGGACGGAAAATTGATGAATGAAACTCTCTTTATTTTCATTAGATTAGCTTTAGTAGAGATTAGCTTTTTACATAAAAATACCTCGGAAAAGAGAAATGGTTAAGAAAAATTGTATTTTTTATTCATCATGTTTAAATATTAGTTTTTTTACACAAGTGCGAGCGGAGCCACGGGTATGCGCTAGTTCTTATATAAAATTAAAAAAACTGCCAGGGTATTAGCTTTCCATTTTTTTTCTCTTACCATTTTGCCTCACCTTACCCAACATCTCACATAACACGAGCGACCACCAAATCGAGCCAACCAAAGAAATGATTTACAACACGTTGTCGTTTAATGTGATCCCGAATGCCAAGGAAGCTTGCCTGTGTGCCTGGCAGCTACCACGCTGCTGCGGTGTGGCGAAAGCGTAACTTTGAATTCTATTTATAGAAGTAGGAGCATGACAACGAGTTAAATTACATGCGTGCACGTGGAGCACAAACAATACAAAGACAATACCTTGTGCAAAAATTTTGTGGTAAAGAAAGACATTTCTAGATTTGGTCCTTCAGTCGACTTTAAACAAAAAATTCAATAAGGAAAATACACTGGACTTGTAACGTGTCAGCTAGGTAAAGAGCATTAAAATAACAATTGCGCTATTCCTTGGTTTACAAAATGAGAGTGATTTTAATATCAAAGCAATTCGTTTGAATAACGCTGATTGGAAAGCCAAAACGACTAACGGATTTTTGTTTGTATCTTGGAGATTAACGTGTGGGGCTGCAAGCCCAATAAACTTCTAGTTGCACATCGATGCTTTAGATTGGGGCGAAAATAAATTTGTCAATCACTTCTCAATGCACAGCTGCAATGTTTTTTCAAACAAAATCATTGGTCAACAACAAGATGAAGATCTCAGTGGCCAACAACTCAAGTGAACTTGTTTATGAAGAAAAATTAAGCAATTAAGATATTGAAAGGTAATTATTCAGCACATAAGCATTTGAGAAAATATCACTTTGTGACACATACGAACGGATTTGAAGCTTCAATTTGCTATCAAAGCGGAATTTTATGATAAAATATCAAGACTTTTTATAAAAAACGTCTGGGCGCTCGAGTTCCTTAACACGAAAGGTAAGCACCATTTCATGCTATTGAACGTGAAATTTCATTGTCAATTTTATGCACTTACTTTCGGACCCATTTCATGAAATGATTTTGCAAATTGATCATACTACGTTCACGCACAAAAAAAAATCTTGATTTTACCCCTCTAATCTTAAAGTATTATCTATTCGAAAGAGATAATGTAAAGTCAGTTATGGCAGCATCATACATAATCCACACTGTACATTCACTCATATTGTCGATCCAGTTTTGTACCAGTAATTTGTGTTAAGGCTCATAAAATATATATATATAAATTTCCATTAATTATAATTATTCATATTTACAAACATAGCATACTTAGAAGGGCAAAAGCCATGATTTTTATACTATGTACCGAAGGTACAAGAAGTATATTGGGATTGTGCAAATGTATGTAGCAGCCTGACACAATCATCTCCGACCCTATAAACTATATATATTATTGATCAGCATCAATAGCCGAGACGATATAGCCATGTCCGTCTGTCTGTCGGTCTGTCGGTCCGTTCATTTTAAGATGTACATCCTCAGAGCCTCAGAATTATAATATTAGCTAGAGCTACCATTTTTTCAGTTGTACACTTCATCTTCTGCACTAATTAAAATATAAGCCTAATTTATAAAAAAATTGGGTTTTACAGAAGTTTCCCTTATAGACTCCGGAAAATGGGCTACTATATGTGAAAACCCCAGTAAGTTATTAAATTTTGATTTTCACTTCTGAATGAGTCTCTCAAATTTGGTTTTAACAAAGTATGTTGAAAAATTCGCCCCAAGAGTGGGGAAATGCTCTCAAAAATTTTATGTCTGAAAACATATATTTAATCCGATTGGCTTCAAAATCGGTTTGTTGAACATTTTTTTTTTTTTTTTTTATTTTTTTTTTTTTTTTTTTTTTTATTTTTTTTTTTATTATTATGGTTTTTTATTTTTATTTTTTACCTTTATTTTATTTATATATAATTTTCATTTATGAACAATACTAGAAATTTATATTTGATATTATTTTTTTTAATTTTTTTTTTATATATTTTTTTATTTAAATTTTTTTTATATGAACTAAATTGGGAGATTATTGGGAAATATTTTTATATGGTGGTTTTTTAAATAATTTTTTTTTCACCTTTCTGCCAATCAAAATCAAAATTTGTTGTATGACAGGTCGCTTTTATTGTTTTGTTGGTTCTTTGGTAAAACGTTTAAAAGAAGACGCACAAAATAAGAACGAAGCCTTAACAGGGACTTTTAAAAATAAAAATGACACAAGTAGAAGAATATTTGGGAATACCACCGGCTAAAGAAGACACAAATGCATGGAAATTCAGAGAGCAGCTTTGTATTCCCCCCAAATGGGGCCAAGCCGAGCATCTCTCAATCATTTGGCCCGTGTGTCTTTGAATTTTCGCTCAAGAAAAAGGAACCTATAGTTTAACGCGAATCGGAACAGCAAATTTTTTTCAGAAGCTTTTTCATGGCTGAAGCTTGATGTATTTTCTCTAGGTTAAATAAATAAATTGGTCCCTTAGCTTCCTGATCATTTCGATGACTGAAATTGGCCAAGTCCATAACTCGCTTTTAACTGAAAAGATTTTGTTTGGAAAAATGTGAATATTTTTATTTTTGTTGCGCACAGTGAAAATGAAATCATTATTTAAACATTTTGAATAGGAATTTGGCAATTTGTTTTTAGTGCTTTGAATGTCATACGAAATGATGATTTATGTTTTTTTTTGGTCAGCTCATTAAAAGTCAAATGCATGTGTGTGAGTTGCAATTGAAGATGCTGCGGGGCGGCGATTGTTGTAGGCTGATTGTGGCCGCTTTAAGGCTCGCAAACTGTAATTAAGTGTCACACACACCACCCCACCCCACCCCCACCCACAAATGACAGACCACATTGGGAGATTTTGTGTCTATTTGGTTGCCTAATTTATATGGACAATGTGTGCAGCATTGAGAATGGTGTCAAGTTCATGTCATTAAGGTGTGATTAACAAAAATTAGTTGCTGCTTAACGGCAACACTCACACACACACACACACACACATACAGCCAGAGAGGAGCAACAGTGTGAACTGGAAGGCAACGTGGCCAGGTGTAAGCCACCAGGAGAAGCAACACATGACGTCGACTGCTGCGTTGGCGTTCGTTTCATTCATTTCAACTGTTGCTTTGCCGTGTCGCTGCTCCCCACTTGTTAGCACATGCCACTGGAAGCGCACGAACTTCCAGCCGAGCGTCAGGAGTGGAGAGTTTCAGCTCTCACCTGCGGGGGGCCGCTCGCCTGTGTAGAGTTTTCAGTATTTGACTCTGTGTAGACTGCGTTATATTTGTGTTAAATTATTCACCGAAAAATATGTTTTATAGAGCAGGAGCACCGGGCGAAGGCGTTATTGCTGCGCTTTTGGCTGTGCAGGAAAAAAAAAGAGTCCAAAATGCAATTAAAAAGCGCACTGCGAGTAAAACCATCCCCCCTCCAGCCCCTACCACACTTACCCCAGCCAGGCCGGCTACCCCTTCCGCCCCCCCCAGAGGAGGTTCGGTTCTTGTCGTGTGCGCTGTCGACTTCGCTGCCGACGCGTTGCGTATGCCAAGCTTTCGGCGCGTAGAACACATCCAGTAGGCGTTCAGCCTCCGAGCGGATAACATTGCGTTGTTGTAGTTCTTGGAGCCCCTCCCCCTCTCACTAATAAAGAGAAGCCAAACAAACTGAGCAGATTAACCGTTAAATATTCGAGTTCGAGTTGTCAGTTGTTGTCTTAATTTCCATCGTGCGTGGCGTATGCAATTTTTTTTACCATTTTTTTTTCCGTTATTTTGAAATTTGAATTTTGTGTTATTGTGTTTGCCGTCGGTGCTGCATTCAGCATTCCTGTTTTCGAAATTCTCCATCTAGCACGGTGATCTTGAGTAATTAAATAGTGAGAGAGAGAGAGTTGATGTTTGTTGTTTTTTTTTCGGTTATTGTTTGTGATTTGGCAGAGACATCAGATAAAAGACCAAAAAAATAAGCAAATAAAACAAAAGCAAATTAACAATTTCGATCAGGAAAAAGGCCCACACTGAGGCCATCTAAAAGGTAAATACTATAAAATATAAATTGAAATTTAATTTAAAAGTATTTTGAAAATTCTTCCCTGAGTTTGTGCTTGTGTGTGTGTGTGTGAGTTGGCAATGAAGGTCGAGATAGCCTTGTAAGGGGTGAGAAAGGTGTTGGGAATGTACAATCAAATGTGAAATCTGAAAAAATATTACAATATTTTAAGACAAATCTAAGCTGAAGTTATTTCATTCTAAAAAAAATCAGAAGTTATTTATTAACATACTGAAAGAAGGATGAAAAAAAAAAATAAAGCACGTACACGCATGAAGTGGGAACGGCTTTGAAAAGCTTCTAAAGAGCTTAAGATAATTCTTTTTTAATTTAAATGTTTTGGTTCATTTTGCCCAAAATGATTGTCATACAAATCAATCAGCGGATTTAAATTCAGTTTTTTAAAGAGTATGAAAAACACTTTTGAAAATAATTTGGTTCCATTTGGTTTACTATGGAATCTATATATAAATAGGCGAAGTCAAATCAGTTCAGTATCAGTTCTACCTTTGAAAATTTTTTTTTTTAATTTTTTGTTTTGCCTTATTATTATAACTTGGACATTCCCCTTTCATCTTCTTTAAACCATTTTTAAATATTCGAAATAGTTTAGCAGATATATCCATTTTAGTTTAGCAATGTTCTTGCTAACGTGAGTATTTTCAAAGTTGCTAAAAACTTTATGGATATATCTGCTAAACTGTTTCGAATATTTGAAAATGGTTTAAAGGGTATGAAAGGGAATGTCCAGTAGTAATAAGAGCAAAACAAAAAATTGAAAAAAAATTTTTCAAATGTAGAAGACCCCCTTAAAGCATCATAAATCATCATATTGGTTTTTTTGGCTGTGAAACAGCAATTAAAAGTATTTGAGAATTAAAGTTCGCATGTGTAAATTAGCACTGCGCCAGTTCGATGTCACCGCAACACCAAAAATATCTTTAAAGAACAATTGCAATTCGTCCCTTAAAAAATAAACAACCTTTTTTCAGACTCATTAAAGCCAGCTTAACACGTTGCTAGATTAGCGTGCAACTTTTCTTAGAAGGCATAAAATCTACACATAAAAAATGTTTTAATTGTTGCACGAAAGATATAAAAAGGCACTAAATTCTCATGTCTTCCTAGGAAAATTGCATAAAAGAAGCTTAACAAATGTTCTCTTTTTGCACGATAAATTAATTAAATAACTTGGTAATATCTTCTTTGATTATTCCTTTACCTCATTCAAAAAGGTACAGCTGCTCGCCGCCGCCGCCTCTGCGACAATTAGAGGTAAAATAGGTAAAAAAGACATGGCAAAATGAGGTCCTTTTCAACATGTTGGCCACATCTTCCGATCCACCTTTTCAGCTCTGCGGCATGTAAAGTCATCCACTCATTTTAGTTCAAAAACGATTAATCTATATATATCTTCTTTTAAAAAGAAAAAAATATCATTTAATTGTATAAATTATAACTATAACGACTATTATAACTCTTTATATTATTTTCTAAATATATTGAAATTTAAAACTATAGAAATTTCTTTTTCTTTTTTTCCTTCTTTTTTTTTTTCCGTTTTATATTATATATATATACCCTGTTTTATGAAAAGTAAAAATTATTTTGAAAAAAAACCTAAAATTTTTTTTTTTTTTTAAATTCATTAATTTTTTGCAATTTTTTGGGTTATACTTTTAAAACATAAAAACCTTAAAAAAGAAACAAAAATAATAAAAAAAATTGTTAAAAATAATTTTTTTTGTTCCCAAATATTTTGACTTTGATAACCTATAGGTAAGCCTCTAGTAAGCGTTGCACCTTTTTCAAACACTCATTTTATTGGTTGAACCATTATCTATTATATGCAATTTTGAATTATCTAATTATCACATTTGGTTTAAAAGATAAATCAAATGGCTCCCCTGCGCGTCGGCGCTAACAGCCAATGCCCTGTTAAGGCCCTAACAATAGCTGAGCAATGAGGTCTCTCTAGGTCGTTGAGCGCTTTGCGCATAGAGTTGGCCATGTCTGCCTTTCGATTTTACAGGAAGATAGGAAGATGTGACTATGCATTGCGCTGAGATGTATTCCTATTTGTGTTCAGCTCAAGGTTCCAAATTCGATTCACTAAAGAAAGGAAAGCTGACAATTAAAGATTTTTCGTAGTATTCCATTGAACCAAAACTGGTATTGGTTCTGGAAGTGTAAAGAAATGTCCGAAGCTTACCAATTAAGGTGGGTTAAGGCAGCAGCATATTCAAGAATAGAATATGCATTCGTATTACAATTTTCATAATTTGAGAATAAGCGTACTTGATTGACTTGCGTCAACCAATGATTAATGATTTGAAACTTTTTAAACGGACTTATTTTCTCGCTGTATCTAGAAACCATTTTCAAGCCGAAACTATCAACAACTTTAGCCAAAACTAGGAATAGAGGTATAGTGTACAAGTATGAGAATTGGCCATGTTTAAAGAAGTTGATAAAATGCAAAATTTCTTCATCATGCTGACAAACACCTACGCTAAAAGAGACGAACGCTTTTCGAGCCGATTCTCAAAGATATTTTTAAGGAAAAGGATCTTCATTATTAAGTGTAAATTTTAACTTAAAGTGGAGCGTTCCGTTGACTTGGTTGAAATGGCAGAATAAAGCACAAGGGCTTAAGAACCTGGTACAAGACAGATCCATGAAAAACGCATCTTTAGAACCTCTAAAGATATTAAGAACATGGCCTAAGACCGAGCTTCTTTGTAAAATCGCAAAAATGAGCCAAGATAATGTGCATTTTAAAGTAAGATGTGATCTGATAATCTTAAAGAAGCGTTTGAGGAATGTGCCAAGTTGATGCACCTAATGCAAAGTAAACGAATTCGAGAACTTGGAACAATTGTATGGCAAATGTTTAGTTTTTAAAAACATTGCTAAATACTTCACAAAATCAGTACTCAGGACGCAAGATGAAATAATTGCCATTTTAATAAATTTTGCGAACTACGTGAGTAGGAAAAGTTATTATTACTGAGTTCGTTTAAATTATTATAAATAGTAAGGGAATTGGGTCGTTTTTGGATCGGATGCGATTTGTATAACACAAATATCATTTTATCATTTTTAACAGAATACTCAAAATTTTAGTCATATTGTAAAAAAGATCATTTCATATTCTATAAAATTGTTTGAGAATCACTGTAAATAAAGGAACATATTATTATATATTTCTTTTGTAGGGGCTTTTACCCCTCTCCCCACTATCAGGATGATTTAAGACTTTGTATTTTATAATTTTCCTATTGTGTATTTTTCCGAATACTTTTTTCAGATTTAGAATTGGCCACAAAATTGTTCCAAAATAGGAACTTCTTTTAACGAATAGGTTCAGCTACTCCAATATTTTTTTTTTCTCTTTCTCCAATGGCATTTTTGACAAGATCTTACACCTAATTAAACAGTTTAAAAAAAGAATTCACAGAAAGAAATGAATTTCTGATTGTTTCTGTCAAATGATTAATTCCATATGTCATGCATGTAAGGTTCAGTAATATCGGATAAAATATTTGTATATTTTTCCCAGCTTTAATCAATGACTTATTAAAGCGAATTGTTTTCACACCAAGATTATGATTGAACTGACACAAAAAGAATTGCTCATCAAATTACAACAATTTTTTTTTACAATTTTTTTAATTTTACCAAAACTCATCTTAGTTGAGTAAAATGTTTATCTTCGGCCAAAGGTGCGTCAATCAATTTCCAATCAAACAAAATAAAACGATTTTGTATGAATGTTAATGATTCAAAATAAACAAAGTCTTAGGCAATAAATTAATCATTTTTGAATCTCCACATATGTATGTGGTTGGTTCTTTTCGAATCGCCTGTGAGTCCATTGTGTTTTTGTATATTTTGGATATATATATATATGCCTCACACATATAAATAATATATAGCCAAACGGTTAATAAGATGAGGTCCATTATGGACACACCTGCCCGCGCAGTGAAGTAATTACTGCGATGGTATTTATCTGAAATCAAGACTGAAATTACTTTGTTAATTAACAGACAAACATACATAGTTAAGTGTGTGTTTTTGGGCTGAATTGCTTAATCAGAAAGAACAATTAATTGAAATGTGCGTTATTCACTTAATAATAATTATTTTCTTTGTATCTGAATTGCTGATAGGAATCCTGAGGTTTCTGAGAGTTTTATTGATTCTAAGAATGTTTGGATATCAGGGCACACTCAGGGAGAAAACATCTCCGGCCATATAAAGCTCGCAGAGCCGCGCGAAAATTAAAAGTTTGCAAGAAATTACTCATACGACACGTATGCCAGAGAGGTGGTTTTGTTTTTATATCATGTACCCATAAAAATAGGTAAAAAGGGTATCAGGAAATTGTAAGAAAAGGAAACATTTCCGACCCTATAAGGTATAGGGGCATTTCCACCGAAAAGTCCACCGAGAATAAATAATTAAAAATTCTTCAAAATACAATGTTTTATGATATTTTCGTATGAAGACATTCAAATTGAACTAATATAAACCAATTCAACCTTAAATCATAACCCACTTCGAGATAATCAAAAGCAAAGTCAGCCAAGTGCAACTTTTATCATTTTTATATTTCTATTGAACTATTATGTATTGACTTTTGCTTTCCTAAATCTTTCCAAGGGTATAAAGAGTGAACAAATATGCAAAAAAAAAACCGTAATTTTCCATACCATATTTCGATGTCCCGTGCGACATTGAAAAACAATTTTAGTTTTTAGTGCGTTGAAAGTATATGTAGAAAGCTTATCCAATATTGAATACAAATATAGATTTTTTATACAATTCAAATATAAAAAAACACTTGCTGAAAACTAAGAAGACTTGTGATCTTGGTACTTATATAAAGTTGGTCCCGTGCGACATCAAAAATTAAAAATTTTTTTCTTACATAAATGATTTATTTTTTGTAATTATTAAAATATAAATGAGCAAAAAAGGCGGCGCAACAAAATATAAAGAGAGTTGCAATCGGTAAAAAAAAAAGTTGAAGAAGGATTCAATATTTTTGAAAAATGTTTGTTTTTGTTTGTTTTGTTTATTATGTAAAAATTACAGCATTAAAATCTTCTGTTGGCTTAAAAACATTTTACTCTTAGCTTGTTTATATATAATTTCGTCAAGAAAAACAACTGAAAGAACATAATTATCATGTTGGCAAAAAATGTTCCGTGTGACGTGTCTCGTGCGAAAGTTCTAAAAATTTAATTTAAAAAAAGAAGGATATATATTTTTTGTGTAAAACCAAAACTATGTTTAAGTGACATCAATGCACAACCTTCTTAAATTTAACACATTGAAAAATTGCCTTAGAATTTGTTAAAATCGTCTTTTGAATTGTTGAATGCGAAAACTTCCTGTTTTTGTCCCGTGCGAATGCCTTGTTTTTTTGCAATTATCTTGATTAGTAAAAATTGCTCAAAACCAACCTAAGCACCAATTTTGGGGCTAATTAAGAGCTACAAGCTTTTTTCACTTCAAATGTGTCAGACGGTTCCTTTCGACATAATGGAAATGCCCATATATATTCTTAATCAGCATCAACAGCCGAGTTGAATGAATATGAATATGAACGCGTCGATATCAGGGAATATGGAAATTGGAGCCACGTCCTTTGGCATGAAAATAGGTGTATACTACTCTAGTCCAAGTTTAAACAATTCTTCAAATGTTAAAATGTCCCAACGGATTTTAAAAGGTTGACACATAACAATATTTTTTTTTTTAACATTTTTCCGGAATTTTTATTGTGAAAAAACCCATGGCAAGAGGCTAGAAAAGTTCGTAAAAATGACTTAATTCTAATTGCCAATTTACCTGTCATAAATTTAACAAAATTGCCATAATTAGTGCATATGGGCATTTCCGCAGAAAAGTCTACCATGACCGAAAAATTAAAAGTTCATTAAAAGTTTTATCTAACTTGATTTAGAAAAAGTAAATATGCAAAATATTTTTAATTAACGAGTTTAAAGCTTTCCTAAGTACAGATAGCGATATATCGGGCTAGAAAGTACATATTTACGTTTTGGCCAGTTTTTCAGTGCATTTTCTTTTTTCAATTTACAGCTCTCAGAGTCATTGGGCAATTCCACTCTTTTCGCAAAAGTTTAGCTACAATTAAAATTGATTTTTTTGTTGCGTCGAATCATTTTAGAAAAATTTTCTTCACTAAAAAATTGGCAAACGAAATTTAAGTAACGTAACGTCAGTAACGTCACGGCAGATATAAAAAGCTAATACAAAAAGAAAGAGAAATGATTTTTATATTTGGTAAATTGGAAAATAAACTTCTTTTATTCTAAAAGCAACTGAAAAAAGTTTCATACATAAAGAGTTTCTCAATTCGCAGAGTTTTGCAATTTTGTTATCCAAGTCAAAACCCACTTCCGTTTTAAGTAACGTCACGTCAGGGCATATTTTAACTGATTTCTTTGAATCCTCTGGGTCGATTCTTGTAATTTTTTTTTCTAAATAAAGTGCTTTTGAATTACTACTAAATTATAAAAAAAAAATTTTAAAAACTTGTCTCTTTCATTTTTCTTTTTTATATTTTATCGTACGAATGTCACGTCACGTCAGAAAAGAAATGCCCATATGTTAAACTATATGATAATGTGGTTGAAAAAAATATCCGACCAATCTACTGGCTTGTAGCAGATGATTTAGTTTGACAAAAACGCTATAAATATAGAAAAATTTGACTTCACAGGTCATTTTCCCCTCTTTTGGCTTTACTTTTACCGCGCGATTGATTTTTCTCAGTTGAATTGACATGTTTACTATCAAATAGGCTTCATAAACCCATCAACTTATGGTTAGTTTGGCCTCCAAAAATACGAATAGGTCAAAAAATCGAAAATATGCTTTTTCCGCAATTTCTTGGAAACGGAAACTAAGAAATGACTTTGGCTTATCAACTCGTATTCAGCATGGCTAGGCGAACAGTAATAAATTTAAAATGTTTGGGATACTCACAAAAGGTCTCTTTTTGTAGAACTGTGTTATTAAACGTTGCTGCGACGCCGTGCGACTCTACAACGCCATACACCATGAGTTTTGTTTTTCGTTAGTTTCGAGTAAATGTTGATTTTTACAATATTTCGCGCCGTTGCGAGGGGTCCACTTCCTGTCCATCATTGATTTATGAGCATCCTATTAAGCAATGCAACCAAATGTGCATATTTCAACCAGATTTCTTCAGACGGACATGTCCATATTGACTTAGCTTGTCGTGCTGATGATGAATGTATTTGCGCGTACACGTACTGCGTACTATATACAATATGTGTACGCCTAATGGGGTCTTGGCTGTTCAATTCAACTTCAAAATTGAATTCAAAATTGTTTGTTGACTGAGCAGTTCTCAATTGGTTCTCAAATTTTGCGGTGAAAATTAATGACTAAAAAAATAAATTACTTTTTCTTACTGGCGACTCCTTTTTTTTTGCGTACGGACGGTTCATTCATGTTTCCTCGCATTCGAGTGGGTTTCAATTTTGCTTTTGTCTGATTCGCTGATTTCCTGTCGTTACAACTTAATTTCGATTTTCCTCGAATTGGCTGGCTGCCGTCTGCTGTCGGTTCTGGCGCCATCTGTTGCTATTTCCTTAAGAACGAAAGAAAAAAACATTCTCATAATCTATGCGGCTGTTAGCGACTTACCTGGCCTATACATTTTTCAGTTTTCATACACTTTGTCTCTCTCTCTCTCTCTTTCTCTCTTCTTTAATAATTTATGTGCATTTTGTGTAGCAAATCAAACTTTGGCCAACTGTGCGTATGATTAATATCGCAAAATACGTATGCGCGCGTGTGTGTGTGTGTGTGTGTATCAACAAAGATCGCTGGCAACTTTTTAGCTTGCTGGGGGTAGGGGGTAGGTTGTGCAAGGGAAGGGGGCGATGTTTTTGCCTTAATTATTGGCCAAACGGCATTAAATTTTCAAGTATTTACTAAAGCTAAACAAAACACAAACACAAAATGCAAACAACATACAGGGAAGGCAGACAGTTTCACCCAATTTTTCCGATTTTTCACTAAATAAACTTGAACCAGGCCGTTGTGTACAAGTGCATATGTGTGTGTGTGTCGAGAGCTGGAGGCATTTGGCAATTGGCAGCTGTACTGTATATATATATATATGCATGTTTTGTACATATATTTCTATATAATGAATTGATTATAAAGCCCATTGCCCATACATATTTATGTATTTATATAAACAATTAGTTTTTTGGCATTTGTTTTGTTCTCATTTTCGCTTGAGACGCTTGCGGCGCTGAAATTGAAACTTTTCCTCGATAACCAAAAAGCCAAAAATGTTCAACCGCAAGGGACAGCGAGACGGAAACAGCAAATTGAATTAGCATTAACGGTAAATGTAATACAGCAAACCAAATGTACATTTTCCCAGTACATACCGACTACATACATATACTCGGGTATGTATGTATGTATATAAAGCACAAACAGACAGCGACATGTAAACAGAGCCAAGCCAAAGGTAACAAATGGCTTTTCAAATAAATTAGCGGGCAGCAACTATTATAAACAGAGAGCATCAGAGAGAGATAGCCAGTAAGAGAGAGAAAGAGAGGCAGCAGTTTAGTGCATTGCACTGGATACGCCTGGATGCCCATTCGGGCAGTTCAATAAATTATGGTAAATAATTGGAAATTAAAGAATAAATTAAGGCAACATTTTTTGAAAATTCCCTTATATACTGTCATTTTCTCAATTCGCTGAATTCCACTTCGAAAACGCGTATATAATTCTGAAAATTTTTGTGAAAGTGGAATTGAGAATTTGGCTGATACTTAAATTCCTTTTTACCCAGAAGTTTGCTATGAATTAATAGAAAATGTTAACCCGTATTAGCTTTTCCTCCTTCTCCTACACATTTTTTGTAATCAAACTGCAGAAAGAAGCGAATTAAATGTAGACCACGTAAGCGTCGTTCAAACGCAAGCTGTAAACATTATAAATTTAAACAAAGTTTTGGTCGTTTTTAAGATCAAGTAAAGCTTAGGGAGTGGTTCCAAATTTTAAGCTTAAAGATGTGCCCAAACGTTCTTTAAAGCAACTGAACACTTATAATCGCCTACTTCACGCAGTGTAAGCATTAACATACATGCCATTTGAAGATCCAATGGAAAGCTTGAACTATTCTCCACTATTTGCCTTTTAGTTTGGCGAGACCTTAGATCGAAGAGCAAGTGCTCACTGAAAATTCTGCACAAGTTGTGTGCCGAATATGAAATTTCTTATAGAAATTTAGCTAAAAACATCACGTTAATAGTGTTGAAAAAAATAAAATAATGAATTTTGTTAAAACTGTTGAGAAAATACTTTCCAAAAACCGTTAGAAAAAGTTTTAAGAAATCAGAATTCTGAAAAACGTTATTATCATAGGCCTTTACTACCAGAAACAAATCAATGTTCTATCCATATTTGTCAAAAAAAAAAGGAAAATCAAAAAGCTTTGAAAAAGTCAACGAGAAGTTAAAGTTGAAAAATATAGAGTTCTTACGCTTTAGTCCGTTTGCTCAATGAAACAGGAGTGTGATGGACAACGAAACTTATACGAATATAAATGCATTACCTGCCTCTCAATTTTTATAAAGTCGACCCTGGTCGACTTCGAAATACCCGTTACTCAGGGAAAGGTTAATTTAAGAATATATTATCAAATCACAAAATGCCCAGCGTAATTATTTGATTTGCTTAAAACTCGACAATAGTTCATCTGATCGTAAAACGGTGTATGGTGTATCGATAAGAAATGATGATTAAAATATTTGTTCGAAGAAGTAGGTTCAAACAATCTATCTGTAAAATTGTGGTTGATATGAGGATTCTTCCAAATTGCGGGGGTGGCAACTCTACTATATAGGTATATAAAGATTAAATATATATTTGTTAATTTTTAAAAATTTTATCAAAAAAATTAACTAAACGAAATAGATCGCATTGATTCTGTGATACTTGCATTTCTTCTTTAACATAAGTAGTATCTGATTTACGGATAAGTTAGTGACGCACTTAAACCTAATTGATTTACAGTAATGGCATATTTATGTTACAGCCAGCCATAACAATCTTTGCGCACTAGGCTAATGTCAGTTCAGCCTTAAGAGTTTTTCTAGGAAGGTTGTTCTTCTTTATAGTTTGCCAATCCACACCAAATTTCAAGTTCATAGCTTAATTAATTTCTTATACACAGCTCTGAACCACTTTTTAAACTCGCTGGTTCCAAACCGATTTTGATTCGGGAAAATATTAAACTCCATAAAACCAAACTTCAAATTTATATCTTTTATAATTTGAAATTATTTATTTCTGAGAAATGGCCCTGAGCACTTTTAAACTGGTTTATTCTGGTTCGGAACCGTTCTTAAAACAGTTAAATGTTTCAACTTCAAATTATCAACTAACCCACTAAATTAAAACATAAATAATTTCTGAGATTTGACTTCGAACCACATTTGAACCATTTTTATACCCTTGCAGAGGGTATATTAAAATTGTCACGATGTTTGTAACGCAAAGAAGGAAGCATTTCCGACCACATAAAGTATATATATTCTTGATCAGCATGACGAGCTGAGTTCATTTCCGTTTGTCCGTCTGTCCGTCTGTCCGTCCGTCCGTCTGTCCGTCTGTTTCTATGCTATCTCCTCCCTCAGTTTTAAAGCTATCTTGACCAAACTTTGCAAAAAGTCTTTAAATACAAATACGCTGCACATTTGTCGGAATCGGCCTTATCGGATGACTATATCATATAGCTGCCATAGGAACGATCGGTTCAAAAACTAGTTCTAAAGAGAAAAACTTTTTTGTTTTCCATCGTAGCGTCACCAATCGTGGTATATATTAGTTTTATATGCTTCCACACAATTGTGGAAAAATTTATCAAAATCGGATGACTATAGCATATAGCTGCCATATAAACGGTTGGTTCAAAAACTTATTCTTGTGAGAAAAACTTTTTTGTTTTCCATCGAAGCATCACCAATCTTGGTATATATTAGATTCATATACTTCCACACAATTCTGGAAAAATTTATCGAAATCGGATGACTATAGCATATAGCTGCCATAGGAACGATCGGTCTATAAACTAACTCTAGTGAGAAAAACTTTTTTGTTATCAATGGTAGCGCCTTTCAAAACCTGCAAGGGTATTTAAAACATCGGCGTAGCCGATGTTAGCCTTCTATTTTTTTTTTTGATCTGGTTGAACCGGTTTTTATCCGGGAAAAAAATAACTTCATATAAAAGCCAAAAACCAATTTGTAAGCTCTAAGCCACTTTTGAACCGGTCCAGTAAAATGCTTAACTTCATAATATGAAGTTCATATTACTTACCTACACACCAAATTTCAATTATATAGCTCAAATAGTATCTGAAATATGGCTCTGAATCACCCTTTGGACCGGTTAAAGGCAGCTCTATTATTTTTATATGTACTTGTACTTTTCTGGCTGAACTTAAGTGTTATTAATTGAACCACATATTGAGTTGTCAAACCTTAAACTTATAAGCTAAACGGGTATAGATTTACACATGTTCAGTCAATTCCTTCTATTTTGTTGCTCATTTGTGGACTTCAAAAGTTATGGGATTAATTTCAGTTTGTTTACAAAAATAGAGAAAAATTCAAAAGGAAAGTCTTTTAAAAATATGTTTTAATTCAAATGGAACTTTAATAGATCTTATCCACCGCCTGTTAAATAATAAAAATTTTAATTACTTGTGCATTTTGCATTGGAAAACTTGTTCATCCATCCCTCGGTGCAGTGGGGTTGCATATGGTGAAAACTGAGAAAGTTTGCAGCTGTTTCAGCCGGTTGTAAGCGGATTCGGGATTTTGATTTTTGTTTTCTTTTATTTGGAAGCTTTCTGATCTCAAGGACGCCATTCAATTAACCTCCCATGAGATGAGATTAGAGTGCAACCACACGCACACACCCACACAGACACACACAGGAGGTAATTCATTAATTATACAATTAGAACTTGCATTGTGGTAAATGCACGGGGCAGTCGAGTGGATGGAACAGCAGGAGGCAGTAGGCATGCGAGGGCGAGGGTCATTCATGGAAAAGGTTTTCTCGCTTTTTGTGTGTGTTTTTTTTGTTTTGCTCGCGTTTGATATGCAAAATTCACTATGTTTACCTTGAAATATGCCATGTCACTTTGCAAGCGATGCGAATGCCACGCCTCCCTCCGCCCTAGACCTCAGCTCGACAGTGAGTTGAATACTCGATGGAGCAAGGGGTCGCTGGTGAAATGTGAAATATCTCATGTACTTGTGTGTACATTATGCTGCCTGACAGCTGAGGTGCATACATCAGGTACACCGAGATGCCGGGCAGAGCGGTTAATGTGAAGCTGTGGAAGGGGGATGGGCCAATTGCAACAGACCGACTGATGGAGGGTAAAAGAAAAATACAGATACAGATACAGAGAAATGCTGTCACATTGGATGAGTCCCACAAAAGGTGGGTGAGTAGGTCAACAATTGGAGAAGTCATGCATACCATTTCTGTTGTGCAAATGTCAGTTGGCAAAGTATTGAGAGTTGACTCGGTACACTCAGAGAATAAATTGAGTATTAAGAAGGAAGAATTTTCGATATGAGAAATATGGAAAAATTTTCAAAAATCTTTCATTTTTGATCCAAGAGTTTTATAACATTGTCAGCTCAAGTAGTTGTATTTCTGAATTAAGAGCTTGACCAAGTTCTACCATTCATAGTATTTTTTCAGTGAGCTGAGCAGATTGTATATGCATACAAAATTTGTGTACTGCCCCTTTGCTCTCATTCTTACCCTCTCGCTCTTGGCACAAGCTCTTAATTGAAAACGAAGGCTGAGCGCCTTACCTGGTATAATTAAACCATGCTCCCATTCGCGAATCATGAGCTTAACAGACTGAAAATTAAGCTCCATTTGAAATTAGATCGTTAATTCTTAAATCAAAAGCTACACAGATTATAAAGTAAGATTACCGATTCTTGAATGAAGAGCTTCACATACTTTAAAGTCTAGTCGTCAATGCTTGAAAAACTTAATTGACATTAAAATAAAATCGATTTTGAGTACGGAATTCCCAAAAAATTCTAGAATACATTTATTATTTTTGACATTAAAAATGCAGAAGTAGCTCTGTTTCGTAGAGTATAACTTTTGTATGCCAAATTGTTGCCAAAATGTTTTAATGTAAAGTAATTAACAAAAGTGTGCAGTTTAATGAAATATTTACACTTCTTGCCACAACTTGCCCCGTTTTTTTTTTAAATATTTTGTTTAAAGTATCGTCAAATCCCACAAAATTGGTGTAAGTCAACCAGATCGGTTATCCGGAAGTGAATATCGAATTCGGCTACCGGTTCCGGTACGTACCGAAATGAAAATCTCGGTTAAAGGTTCTATTCCGGTTTTCAAGTAATTTCGGTTTTCGGTTCCGATACGGTACCCAGATTTTTATGTCGGTATACCGGTACGTACCGGTACAAGTAGAATTTTGTTTAATGTTCAAAAATTAAAACTGTTTCACAATATCCAAAAAAAAATGGATGTATTAAAATTTAAAAAAAAAATGTATTTTAAGACTATGCCAAATGAAATAACGTTTTTTAAATTATACCGATTTCTATTCGTTTTTATTTTTGTACAACCAATTTCGCTAAACGTTTCTATATATTTTATAGAAAATCTTTCTAAAAACAAAAAAATATTTCTTTATTATGGTTCGAAATTATCGGTCCCTTAATCTTCTGTATTCCTGCCATAAAAAAAATTATTATAATATTTGGATAGATTTAAACCCATACTATAAGACTAGTTTTCAATATAGCTGGTAAAATCTGCTCAAAAAACGCTCTAAAACATTTGGAAACCTAAAATCTGCCCGAACTTTTATTTACATTACATTTTTCTAAATATTAAAACAAAATTTTCTTCAAATAGGAAATAAAAAAAATTTCTGAACTTTCGAGCGAAATTTGATTTAACTTAAGAAACTTAATTTCTAAAATTTATATTACCATTTTTCCAACATTTCTATATTAAAGGGAAGATTTTACTAAAACTAAGAAATCTCTTAAATTTAATTAAAGGGATTATATTTACGAAAGAAAAGTTTTTCCGCCTTTTAGGACATTTTTTCTATAACGTTTATATCTTATCTAATTTGATCCTGGTTTTTTCTAAAGGCCGAATTTCTGAAACGTAATTTTTTTTTTCTGAGTGTATACGTTACTATTTTACCGGTTGAAATATATATTTCAAATAATCATAAATCAATAAAAATAAATAAAAACGAACCGAAACAGTTCCTATTATTTTCGGTTCCTATTATAACGGTTTACGGTTTTCGGTTCTCAAAAAATGTTTAATATCCGTTCCGGTTTTGATACCCGTACGTGGCTTGAAACGGTCTATTTCGGTTAACGTTTCCGGTTTGGGTTCCGGTACATAAAATAATTGTCCAATCCAAACCCGATTTTGTTAGTCGTCTAAGGAGTCAAAAATATGAGCACAAACCAAATTTAAGTTCAATAGCTTAAATAACAACAAAGTTGGTTTAGGTCGGTCTGATCAATTATATGGCAGCTATATAAAATAGTGATCCAAATCGAACCAAATTTTGTAAGTCGTCTGAGGAGCATGAAATATGAGCACAAACCAAATTTAAGTTCTATAGCTTAAATAACAGCAAAATTGGTTCAAGTCCAGCCTGATTCATTATATGGCAGCTATATAAAATAATGGTCTAATCCAGTATGTGGAAGAAGTCTCGATCGCGCACACTTCGTATATTTTGTTTTTGCTCCCGTCTGCATGCATTTTGTTTTTGTTATTTATTTCGAATTGACGCAATTGCTTGTGCGACAAAGTGACGCCATAAATTTACTGTCGGTGCAATGGGAGCAGTTGGAAGCAAGGGCTTGCCCTTCGCTGGTCTAATCCAAGTGAATCTTGATAAGTTGACTTCGTTTAAGCCATGTTTGCAAAGTTAATGCCTAGTTACAAGCTAAAGTTGACTAATGACAACGATATTTCACTTATCGGCAAGTTTAAGTAGCCTGTAATGTTATCAGCAAGATATGAAAACGGCCGTAAGTTGAAACTCGACGTTGTGAGAACCTTTGCCCCTGCTAACACAACTTGTGCTGCTGCCATCGCATACCCAGGAGACTGACAGGTGGGTTCCGGATTCACAACGTTTTGTCTAAGCAAATTCGATATGGCAGCGGCATTTCCGCTTTCAGCTTAATAATGCCACATGCAACAGTCAGCCCTTCGATGCTCCGACTATCTATCTCTCTCTCTCCGTCTCTCTTTCACACTGTCACTCTGCTGAATTCCTGCTCTCTTGTATGCAATTACATTTTGTGCTTATTTGCGGCTTCAACTCCAAAACCGAAGGCAGCAAACTTTTAGCTCATTTTCCTTGTGGGATGCGGAAGGAAGGGAGGTTGGGCACGTTTTGTTAACCGCGAATACATTTTAATTAGCAGCTAAAATATTCAAACTGAAAATTGCCCTTTGCCTGAGGGTCCCCATAAACTCACCCGATTCACCTGTGTGTTTGTTTTGTGTGCGCCAGCCAAAAGTCCTCGTCCCGCCCCACAGCCTCTCCCCCCTGCCCCTCACCAACCATTCAAACATGGCTATGAATTTTCCAGTGAGGACTAAATACTTGTGAAAATATGTCAGAGGAGCAGGAAGAGCAGGCGAAAGAAACAAAAAGAAATCATCATAATTTTTGAAAGCCTCCTCAAGTTTCTTTTCAAATGAAATTATCAAGTCATTTTTGGCTAAACTCGAGGCCAGTTGCCAAAAAAAAAAAAAATTGCAGCTTATGAATTTTAATCTGCACATTTTTGTTGAGCCAGATCAAACAAGGCCGCAGGAGAAGTTGTTACAACAAAGTGTGTACTTATAAACCAAATACAAATTGACAGCAGGCTCGAGGTGAGTTTCAGTTGGGGTTTATCTGCCAGGCCATAAATACAGAAACAAAGCGACACACACACACACACACACGCACACAAAGTTTTACCCCAAACATCGACATTGAAAGCGCATAAAATATGATTAATTATACAAACGTAAATGATATGCAGAGCAAAAGACGTCGGCAAGAAGAGGGTAGATTGAACAGACGTGCAAACATACAAAGTTTGTTCAAATAAAAGGGTGACTGTTCAAATTTGGCGAGTTAAAAATATTAGATTTTCGAGTGTTTAGTAATTTGAAATATTCATTTTTTGACTCCATAAAATATATATATATATATTTATGAACAAAACAAACTCGATTTAAACTATAGCAAAATCAAAATTTACGGCAAATTTTATTAAAGTTCTAAAATACTAAACAAAAAATTAATAAAAATATATCTTATTTGAAAATGAAGAACTAATTCTTTATTTGGTTATTTTTGTATTGATACGTGAATATGCGATTTCCATATCTTTTCATAGTTTTAAAATATTATTCAAAAATTTTCAAAACTTTCAAATGTTTGACTTCTGCTTATACATCAATACTAACAAAGGCTCTCATGATTTCATAAATCGAGTAATTTTATTTAAACGAGAAGGCAAAGCTAACTTCGACTGTGCCGAAGTTTTAATACACTTGAAAAACTTTACTCCAGTTGATTTAACCGGAAAAATATATAGAGGATATAGATATCAGATATTTTAAATTTTTAAATCATTGATAATAAAAATTTGATACCATAAAAAAAACTTTTCTTAGTAAAGCACATTTTTCGACCGATCGGTCCTATGGCAGCTATATGCTATAGTCATCCGATTGTGATAAAATCTTCCTGAATTGTGTTAACGCATATAAAACTAATATATACCAAGATTGGTGACGCAACGATGAAAAATAAAAAAGTTTTTCCCACTAGAGTTAGTTTTTTGACCGACCGTTTATATGGCAGCTATATGCTATATTCATCCGATTTTAATCAATTTTCCACAAATATGTAAAATCATCTAAAACTAATATATTCCAAGATTGGTGACGCTACAATAGAAAATAAAAAAGTTTTTCTCACTAAGACTTATTTTCCGACCGATCGTTCCTATGGCAGCTATAAGATATAGTCATCCGATCCGGCCGGTTCCGACATATTAGTTGCGTGCAGTAAAAAGAAGACTCTGTGCAAAATTTCAGCTCGATAGCTTTAAAACTGAGAGACTAGTTCGCGTAGAAACAGACAGACGGACAGACAGACAGACAGACAGACAGACAGACGGACAGACAGACGGACAGACAGACAGACGGACGGACGGACAAGCGGAAATGAACTCAGCTCGTTGTCCTGATCAAGAATATATATAGTTTATGGGGTCGGAAATGAATATTTCTATGCGTTACAAACTTCTGGGCAAAATTAATATACACTTTTCAAGTGTATAAAAACACTTTAGAGAGCTTCAACATATGAGAGATAACTTTCCACATTGTCATTCCATATTTTTAGATTGCACATAAAGTGTAACGATGTATTAGGGAAGGGGTTTATATTTCGAGGGATTCTGAAATGAATTTTTAAGAGTAAAATCAAAGAATTTCCAAATTTTATGGCTTAAGACATTAGAGAATCTACCGCAAAAACTTAAAAAAAATATTCTAACTCAAAATCGTATTCATACAAAAAATTTTTAATTTCATTTTTAAATTCAGGATTTCAAAATACATCAACAAAAAAATACCGACTTCAATGGGTCTTTTTGGGTGTAAACTAGTGTAATTGTTTTATATCATTTCGATAGTTATTTGATCAACTGTTGCCTTCGATAGTTCAGATATGTTTTAGTGTGCGCACTGCTTCTTTTTCTCACCTTTGTATTTGTTGTAAGCGTTGATTCCCTAAGAAAGTCAAATAATTTAAATTTTTTTATGGTACATTGATGGTTTTTGTAACAGAGAGGTTTATAATTTATTAATATTATTAAAGCTCCCTAACAAAGCTTTGATAGTTATTTAAAGGAATGAAAGTAGCTTGATTTACCTGTATTTAAGCTAACTTGTTTATTTTCAGTTAATGTATGTCCCTATGGTTGTGAAATGTCCAATATGATCTGCGAATATCTGCGATCTTTCATAAAATCGTGTTTTCTAGATTACATGTCGGTCTGCAAGCGAGCCATTTTCCCATATAGCTGAATGAAGCTATCCTATCAATAAAGTTTTCGGATTTAAAAATATGTGTATTTCCCAAGGTCATTGAAAAAACCGATTTAAGTGAAGCTGAGACCCTTGAGATTTAGTCCGCATTTACACGATGAAGTTTCCTTCATAAAGTTCTTCATTAAGTTTTTGTTTGTGGGAAAGAGGTGAAGAGGGGCAGCCGATAATTTGATTTTCGATAATTCTCCTTTGCTTTGTTCTGGTTAAACTGATGCAGGGTTGAGTTGTGGGTTATTTGCTAATCGATAACTCGGCGGGGTAAATGAAGTTTTAAAGATGCTTCAAAACAAAAAAGAAGAGAGCTTTGTGAAGCAAACTTCATCGTGTAAACACGGACTTACCATAGACTGTGAAATTTCTTGAGCAGACTTTTCCGGACAAAACCATTAAAAACTGAATTAACCGATGATAAAATCTCGGGATCCGAATAAAATATAACTAATTTGTAAAAATTGCACAATAATATTGTTTAACATTTGTTTAGTAAAGATTTTAAAGAAAATTTCACATAAAAATCGAAGCGTTTATTTGGTAGTTAAATAATACAGTGCTTCGATTTTGATCAATTTTGGTTAGATTATGAAGATCGTATTACTGATCAAAAACTATGAGTTTATATACAAAGTTTTTCATAGTAAAATTTAGTTTTTGGCCGGGCTTAAATCAAGAAGTTTCGAAACAATTGTATGGAAATAGAAATCAAATGTAGGTTTATTGAATGGAATGCAAAGTACCATATGGCATCAAAGATTTTAAACATTAACTAATCAAATGTTCTTTCTTCAAAAAGTTCAATATTTAAGTCAGTCACCCTAGCGGATTATTGTCCGAGTACAAAAAACTCGTCTTAGTTTTAACTTTTTATTTCTTTTAGAATTTTTAATATCCGAGCAAAACCAAAAAAAGTTATGAGAATTTAAATAGAGGCGTATTCCGAAAATATCGATAAAACAGTTTTTCGATAACATCTCGATACAAGGTCAATCGATTTATTTTCATGTCGATTTTCGTGTTTGGCGGGCCAAAATTCTTTGAAAAAAGTAGGGTTTATGCGTTGAAGAAAAATGCTGTCAAGCTGTGTAATGTAAAAATCCTCGATTAAAATTATTCCCGCACTCAAATGTATTGGTCACTGTTTTAGCAATGGGAAGACAATCGGGCACACATATGGTCCTAAAATTGCATATACAAAGTAAAGCAGTTCAGAAATATTCAAAATTCTGTGGGACGTCACAAGATAAGTTTATAAATACAAAATTAAAAATTCCCGTGATATTTCCCACTGAAAAAAATCTTTAAGGTTCGGTTCACGGAGTCAAAATTTGATTTACTTTCGAAACATCTTTAAATTTTGACGCAAGTTTTTATATTTGAATAGTTTGTGGCAGCGATGGTCAGTCCTTGGCTCTTTTGGCACAGCCATCGCACTCGGTTATTTCTCTAAGTCAGCGGTTATTTTGACGCCAGTTAGTCGCCAGACAATGGCGACGCTTTGGAAAAAATTACAAAAACAAAAAAAGACACGAGCAGAGGAGAGTAAAAACAAAATAGGGGCAGTGTGCGTGACCGCGGCTTGGGCAGACAGACGGCTGCCTGATACGAGATACGAAGCTCTCTTTTAAGGGATTTTTTTTTTTCATGCCCACCGCTGGTATAAGGAATTTACTACCTAAGTGGCTGCAAGTGCGAGGAGGTTGAGGATTTTTGAAGCATAAAGAAAAAGTATTCTTTTATAAAAACAATACTCTACCTTGAAAGAGTAATAAGAATTATTCTAGTATTTAATTGCTCAATATTTTAGAAATTTTGAGACTGATCTTTGAGTCCTACGCTAAGGTAAGGCTTGAAGCGAACACTTCCAACAAATATTTACCGTTAAATGGCTAAAAACTCGTTTTCCACCAAAAAGCTTCTTTAGCACGCTTCTGACCATATTTTGACAACTGTTACCACAAAACCAAAAAAAAAAAAAAAGAACTGGAACAAAAATGAGCTTGCCCAGCTGTGGCATCCACTTGTGGTTGTTGATGTCAGAACTTTTGCTCAACTTTTACTTGCGTTTTTGTGATTTTAACCAACGTTAATACAATTGTGAGTGTGTGGGTGTGTGTGTGATAGCAGGGAAAAGCGTAGACTGTTTTTCCACCAGGAAGAAGAGACAAGCTTTGTTCTTAACCAGCAAATTTGATGCCAGCTTACAAAACAAAACAAAAAAAAAACCAAAAATCAAGGAAAGAAAAGAGAAAAAAATGCCTTTGTGGTAACATTTTTCAATTGGTCAGAGGAGTAGCCCAAAAGCATGTGCGCTCTATACCCCCCCCCCCCTCTCAGTCAGCAGCCCCCTTTCCTTGTTGTGCCGCATGCAATGCTATTCAATTTCCGTTGGCACTTGGTTTTGTTTTGGCAGCCGTTTGCTTGTGCGGGACAACTGTTGCCATATGGATAGCTTCCCACATATATGTATACACACACACACACACACATGTACTGTGTGTTCCACCACCACCACCTGCTTTATCCTTGCCATTTCTTCTCTGACAAACAATTCAATTTGCTGCCAAAGCCTTTCTATTCCATGATTCCCTTCCCTACCCACCCTTGACCAAATGCAGTTTTTCCCCATTTCCATTTAAAATCTCTCAACTTTTGGCTTGCAGTTCGACAAAATAATTTCTTGTTGTTGTTTATTACCTGTGCATTTTTGAGTGTTTTGTTTATAAGCCAGAGAAACAGGGCAAATGAGGATTGGGGTGGGGCGAGACCGGGGAAAGCAGCATGCTTATGACGCTGTAAATTATTGGCTGCCTGTCGATGAACAAACTAATAAATACCAAAAACTGTTGAATTGCGATTCGATAGGGAAATAGAGAGAGAGAGAGACAGAGTGGAAGACCGAGGCGAGATAAAAATTCTGACATGGAAATAACTGCTCCAGAAATAGAAATAAAATATGCGAATTTTGAACTATTTTGAAACTGGCAAATTAAAACCGTAAAGCAAATGAATATGACAAATTTGAAGAGGGGGACAAAAATAGCACACAAAAATGTCGCACTTGAACTTAGTATTTTTTCAGAAATAACTAAAACCAATTATGCCATTATTTTACATAGTATAAAATACTTGAATCTAGTATTCTCGGACTTAACAAATGAGTACGAAACATACATGAAAGTGAGAATATTTAATTCTTTATTTCTATTTTTCTACAAAATCGCCCAAAATCGGACGACTAAAGCCTATAGCTGCCATCGAAACGATCGGTCTAAAAACTAGATTTTTTTCACTATAAGCTGTGGGTAACAGAAAGTGGCGCCATCCATCGGTCAGTTTGGAAAATAACAATTTTAAACTATTGTTAATATAAAACGAGAAGGCAAAGCTAACTTCGACTGTGCCGAAGTTTTAATACACTTGAAAAACTTTACTCCAACTGAAAAATATATATAGGATATAGTTATCCAACATTTAAAATTTTTCAATCATTGATAATAAAAATTTGATACCCAAAAAAAAACTTTTCTTAGTAAAACACTTTTTCCGACCGATCGGTCCTATGGCAGCTATATGCTATAGTCATCCGATTTTGATAAATTTTTTCAAAATTATGTGAAAGCATATAAAACTAATATATACCAAGATTGGGGACGCTACGAAAGAAAACAAACAACTTTTTCTCGCTAGAAGTAGTTTTTAGACCGACCGTTTCTATGGCAGCTATATGCTATAGTCATCCGATTTTGATACATTTTTTCAGAATTATTTGAAAGCATATAAAACTAATAAATACTACGATTGGTGACGCTACAATGGAAAACAAAAAAGTTTTTCTCACTAGAACTAGTTTTTTGACCGACCGTTTATATGGCAGCTATATGCTATAGTCATCCGATTTTGATAAATTTTTCCAGAATTGTGTGAAAGTATATAAAACTAATAAATACCACGATTGGTGACGCTACGATAGAAAACAAAAAAGTTTTTCTCACTAGAACTAGTTTTTGGACCGATCGTTCCTATGGCAGCTATATGATATAGTCATCCGATTTGGCCGGTTCCGACATATTAGTTGCGTGCAGTAAAAAGAAGACTCAGCTCGTCGTCCTGATCAAGAATATATATAGTTTATGTGGTCGGAAATGAATATTTCTATGCGTTACAAACTTCTGGGCAAAATTAATATACACTTTTCAAGTGTATAAAAACAGGCCTGACTGTAATATTTTTTGTGGATTGATCCTGGCCCGCACATTGCGATTTCAAGAATTGACACGAAAAAAGCCCGTCCCGTTCCCACCTCTAGTACCTGGCAAAGTTTTTATAGAACTGGTAGCTTTTAGAGTAAAAACTAGAGGTGCGCGCGTGAACGTTTTTTTCTTCACGTATCGCACGATTCACACACACAATTTGTTGAGCTTTGTCACGCACGAAATATGCACGATTAAGGGAGGGGTCACAGAGCAATATTATTAGAAATAGCGATTGCTCGGTCGCCACAAACTTAACAGCGAAATAATCAGCTGTTCTTTGCTATTGTCGCTCTCTGAGTGCAGTCAAAACAATGTCCGTCTCCCTCTAACCTCCGTGTTTTCCTATATGTGTGATAAGACCTTAGCCACATTTTGAAATCGCTGGCAACATTTAAAAAGTATCTACATGCGTGATATCTCTTAACAGCGCCACAAATTGAGAGGCGTCGCAATATTTTTCTCTAATATTAAAGCTCTGTGGAGCTCCCCGAATTTTTAGATAGAGAGACCTTAACTCTATCATATGTTTTATGGGCACACTGCGACTTTTGTATGAAAAAGCCGTAAGCAGCGGATTTACGAAATTAAAAGCAGATCAGTTTTATAAATAATGTTATTAATCAAATATAGTAGAAAAAAATTTTGTGAATACTGCACGACTTATTTTCACGAGGTTTATCTATTAAACGCACAAATCACGCATGGTTCTCGGATATACACGCACGAAACTCTGTTTTTTCTCACGCTCGCGTTGTGACTTGTCGTGACACACCGTGAAATGTTTAAATTCACGTCACGCTCGCACCTCTAGTAAAAAACACTAGTCTTAAAATATTTTAAATTCAGGAGACGTTCGGTCCGTAAGTTAAAAGTACTGGTTTTAAGGCAGAATCTCATTATATGCCTCTATTCTGTGCAGAGATTACAATTAGTTAGTTAGCCTGAAGGCCTACGTTGCTCTGGCTAGAAAACCCCCTTTTGTTACTTAGAATTTATTTTTAAGTTTCAATTATTAAAATAAATAAATAAATAAACAATTAGTTAGTCTTCCCAGGAATAACATTTCTGTTGAGGAATTAAGGTTTTTCATTCTAAAAATTTTTGCACTTGCTTATAGAGCTTCTACTTTATTTCTAGGAATCCCTTTTGATAATTAGCATTAAGCACATTACTCTTAGCCCAATTGCTAACCAGTTGCTGGTCATGACTACAATTATTGATACATTCCCTAATATTTCTACTAACTTCAACAAGAAGTAAAAAAAAAGTCCAAATTAATCTGACCCTCCCTGTAGCTAAAAAAGAAAAATGCTTCATTCGAAGTGGTTTCCAATTACCAGCCTCTTAATCTCAAATATCATACAGATTTCCATCAGCGAATCAATGCCAAAATCCATTCATTCGAAAGCAGTCGATTTTTCATTTGATATTCTCAAGACCAATTGAATTGAACGTCGTCTCCCAGCTTATCGCCGCTCGCCCTCGGCACATTCTCGCCTCCTCCGCATCGTCCGCCCTCATTTCCTTTGGGGAATACAATTTTCAACACAAACAACGCAAACAACAATTGTAATTGAGCATTAAACATAAGCAGACACCCCACCCCCCCCCCCCCCCCATTCAGACACCATCCTCCTGGTACGCCATTTCCTAGCTACGATGACAAACATCAGGGAGCAGAGCTGCTTTCTTCTTCCCCCCCAGCGCAAAGTTTCAGTTGAGGCGTCAATTTATTGAATTTTAATTAATTTTATTGCCGACATTACCGTTAAGCTGCTTATAATGCCGCACAGTGGGTATCCAATATGACGAGTGCCTACTGTAGCATCCTCCTCAGCGTAAATAGGCGAAAATATGCGAATTTTATACAAATGTTGAAATTATGGAAACTGTTTGGCGCATAAACATAAAAACAAATGCGTAAGGATGGGATGGGGTTGGGGGGTGGAGGGAAGATGACGATGATACACGCTCCTCACCAGATGTCAAGGTCAAAGCAATTGTAGACCCGAGCTCATTATGCCAAGCGGATGGCCACTTGGCATACATTTACCACGGCAATGTGTTTCGGGTCAGGTGCAAGGCTGCTCTACAAATGGATTGGGACTGGGAATGGTGGCCACTTAAACTCGATTTGTCACCATCACGTGGCCAATTAGCACGCAACAAATACTCCAAAAATAAAAAGGCCAAAAGTATAAGGAAAGAGAGAGGAATGTAGGGGAAAAAAATAGCAACACGTCGCATGTCCGATGGCCATTCCATTGGACGAGGCACTTCAATCACTTCATCATAAGCAAATGAAATTGGTCCCCCGCATTGGGGTTTGCATCCGGAGAGCGGGGTATGAGGCCTCTTTATTGCATTACCCAAACATGAAAATAACAAATAAAAATTGAGTGAATGGCCCACAGAATTGGCAACAACAGAGAAGTGGGTGAGGAAGGAGGAGATGGTTTAGAAATGTGATGGCCACTCAAATGGGTTAGGGATCTAACGCAAATTTGAAGGGACATTCTACGGACACCTAGAGTTGGTTTAAAACAAATAATAAAGGAAATGCGATAAACAAGTGGCAAAGGGATGTTAATGTTAATAGGAAGCTTAACAAGAGATGAAAACAAAGTGCGTAAATACAAAAGAAAGAGAAGTAGGGGGAAATATTCGGGTTTCGTACGTATCGAAACTTATGTATCGTTAATAGGTGCAGTTTAGGTTCTTCTTTATTTTGGAATTCGGTGACGTTAAAAGTTTAAAATCCTTCGAAACCAAAAACAAAGTGCGTAGGCAACAACGTACTCGATGCACTCGATTTATATAAATTTTAAATATATTGAATTGTGTTTAAGTGAACCTCATTTGAAATACTTAATTATACAAAATATATTAGCTTGGCACGAAAGTTATGTCAAATTTTTTCAATATATGTTAGTCTTAATTTTTAACGGTAGAAGGTGCCTTCGGCTTATTATCCGCCCAACCAAAGCGGTCTAATCAAAAATACCAAAAGGATCAATTGACAGTGTGACCAGATACACATAAAATTCCGAAAAATGCATGAAATCTTTCTTTGAATCGATAGTACGGTCCATATAATTTATTAATTGAAGATTATTTCATGCACATGTTGACCGTGACTGCGCCTCTATTGGTCCATCCGCTTAGTCCAATTTTGGCATACTCTTTCTAACAATTCGGCCGGTATCTCACGAAAAAATGCTTCAATGTTGTCTTTCAGTGCGTCAATTGAAGCGGGCTTGTCTGTATAAACATGAGCTTTAACATAGCCCCACAAAAAATAGTCTAAAGGCGTTAAATCGCATAATCTAGGCGGCCAATTGACCGGTCCCGAACGTGAAATAAAATGTTCACAGAACTCGCCTCTCAATAAGTCCATTGTTGCGCGTGCCACATGTCATGCAAGTTACGATTCGCATCATCTTTGAAGAATGATGCCACCAGCCCATAAACCGCACCAAACTGTGACTTTTACTGGATGCATTGGTAGCTCTTGCAATGCTTCTGGCTGATATTCACTCCAAAATTAATTCTGTCATTTACGTACCCATTGAGCCAAAAATAAGTTTCGTCGCTGAACAGAATATTTTGGTAAAAAAGTGGATCTTCGGCCAACTTTCCAAGAGCCCAATCACCAACAATTCTACCTTGCGATAGGTCGTTTGGCTTCAATTCTTGCACCAGCTGTATTTTGAAAGGCTTCACGCCTAAATCCTTCCGCAAAATTTTCCACGTTGTTGAGTAACAGAGGCCCAATTGCTGCGAACGGCGACGAATCGATAATTGATGGTCATCATTAACAGTCGCCGATACAGCTGCGATATTTTCTTCAGTTCGCAGTCTACGTAAGCGTGTTGGTGGTTAAATGTCCAACAATGTAAATTTGGTGTGAAATTTAGTCACAACAGCCCGAATAGCCGCTTCAGTAAGTCGATTAGACTAACCATAAAATGGAAGAAGCGCGCGGTGAACTTTCTTAACAGAGCACGCATTTTGATAATAAAATTCAATAATTTGCAAGCGTTGTTCGTTTGTAAGACGATTCATGGTTAAATTATAGACCAAACTGAAGATGTTTGACAGTGAAACAAAACACGAAACGTGCGTGAGCTGTTTAAACAAGTGTTGCCAAAATGATAATAGCTAAAAAATCACCCTTTATAAACAAGCTCGATATTTGAGCACCACATGTTCTAAACAACGTTCACCTTACCACTATCAATATCAATATCAGCGATTCAATAACGTATTCGTAGCGTGAACGATACGTTTTTGAAAGGAATCATAACAGAGGATGAAAACTGTGTTGTTTATAATAACGTAGAGCAAAAGCGATTTTGAAGCAAGAGCTCCGATGTTCACTTTGATTACGGTGTGTATTGTCGTGAGCTATCCGAATTGGTGAAAAAAACCAATCGAGACAAAGCTCGACCTCATAACTCGTCAAAAATAATTGGAGCTGAATTGGGAAGTGAAAGCAAATTCACCGTATAGCCGCGACCTTGCACCTTCAGAGTTTGATTTGTTTTGCTTTAAATGGTTAAACATTTAAAAAAAAAAGTAACTGAAATGGACAACCAATACAATCTTTGGCAGCTACAGGGTATATTACAGTCGGGTTTGACCTATTTTCTTTGTACTTTGTACTTAGAGAGTTAGACAACATAATTTCACACCACTCCATCGGGACTTCCACACACTCACCCTCCCTCACTTCATCAATCACATTTTCAAATAGAAGATTTTGTACAATCCACTCCTGAGATTCGTGCCATGTGAATTTTTCCCCAGCTGTCCAATCAACTTGCCACAAATTATGCACAGTTCATTGCACCTGTACCCCAGGCAGGCGTAGTTCTGTCCCACAACCAACGGCTTCTCCTCCATTTAACTCCCTTTTGGTACTAAATTGCATTTGTCGTCGCCCACTGCAAGCCGTTTCGTTTCATTCCGTTTTTGTGTTTTCCTTGGGCTTCCGGCATTTGGCACTTGTTTCTAGACTTGCATCAACTTCCGGCACGAGCAAGGCACTTCACCTTCCTTGGCACCACCCGCCGCTGCCACACTGGACATGCCGGCAATTTACGCGAATTTCCGCTTGACGGAAATGCACAAAGTGAAAGTGAAAGCAAAAAAAAAAAAAACAACGACAACTTGAAGTGTCACCGCATGGGTCCGTTAACTGTGCGCATTGTCCCCCCCCCCCCAAAAGTATGCCAAATTTATTCCAATTAAGTTTTAAAGTGCCATCGATTTATGAAATTGCCATTTGGCATGCAAAAAATTTCCGAAATAATCATCAAATTGTCGCACATTAAATGAAATACGTACGCCCTTTGTATGTACAAACGCAACAAAATATGCTACGCAAATTGCACGAAGGGCAAAAAATAGCACGTGAGGCTAATGAGAGACCAGGCGGACCCTTTGACTCGCCGCTGTGTTGGCCCCTAAGTAAAAATAAAACAAGTGGAAATAGTTGCCTGTCGCCGACAAAAATATCCAAAAGTAATCCGCTAAAGTAGTTTCGCAGTCATCCACTGCCAGGCAGAAAAGTGTGGGCGTTCGGTTGGTGAGATGGGGGAGGGGAGCTGGCAAAGAACTGCCAAGATTAGTTTCACAGCTTACAGCAATTTGTTGCGAGTAGTAAAGCAATAACAACAACAACAACAACAACAACAAAAAGTTGCTCATATTGCGCTGAGTAAAGCGAAAGCGAAAGCCGAAAGCCGAAAGCCAAAAGCAGCAGCCAGCAAATGTCGTCGTCAACATTTGGCTTAGCTGAGGCTGAGTGAGTCGGGGCGGCATGGCCGTAGGTGGGGGAGGGGGGGGGGTGCGGGGGATGTACCAACTACTGTAACTGTAATACTTTAAGCCTTTACGCAGACGACAAAACAGCGGGTGAGCTGTTGCAGAGACAGAGCAGAGACGCGACCGCAGAGCCAACCGCAAAATGCAATCGCAGGCCCAGTGCGCACTGTGGAATGAAATCTGTGGGGAAATGCCAAACGAATATCTAAATTTTTCAAATGATTTCTTTCTCTTTTTTGTCATCGCACACCTTGGGACTGCGTGGAATGCCCAGATACACTTGGAAAAATAATCAGCTTTTTATTCACGAGTTTCAGCGAAATTTTAAAATGAATCCCCTGACCTATAGATATCACCTGGTTAAGACTAGATTTAAGATTTTAATTGATTTGAAAGAAGAATATCTTGTTATGAAGACAATTCCGACCATAATATGAACTCGTATGTCTTTAGAAATGTACTTACTACGCTTCAAGTCTTTTGGTATTGAATTATTAGTACAGAAAACAAGATCTTTATACTAAGGTCAATTCTATTCGTTCATATTGTACACTCAAAAAAAAAAAATAGAAGGTTAACATCGGCTACGCCGATGTTTTAAATACCCTTGCAGTTTTTAAAAGACGCTACCATTGATAACAAAAAAGTTTTTCTCACTAGAACTAGTTTTTAGACCGATCGTTCCTATAGCAGCTATATGCTATAGTCATCCGATTTTAATAAATTTTTTTACAATTGTGTGGAAGCATATAAAACTAATATGTACCACGATTGGTGACGCTACGATGGAAAACAAAAAAGTTTTTCTCACTAGAACTAGTTTTTGGACCGACCGTTTATATGGCAGCTATATGCTATAGTCGTCCGATTTTGATCAATTTTTCCAGAATTGTGTGGAAGTATAAGAAACTAATATATACCACGATTGGTGACGCTACGATGGAAAACAAAAAAGTTTTTCTCACTAGAATTTGTTTTAAGACCGATCGTTCCTATGGCAGCTATATGCTATAGTCATCCGATTTCGATAAATTTTTCCAAAATTGTGTGGAAGTATAAGAAACTAATATATACCATGATTCGTGACGCTATAATGGAAAACAAAAAAGTTTTTCTTACTAGAACTAGTTTTTGGACCGACCGTTTATATGGCAGCTATATGCTATAGTCATCCGATTTTAATAAATTTTTTTATAATTGTGTGAAAGCATATAAAACTAATATATACCACGATTGGTGACGCTACGATGGAAAACAAAAAAGTTTTTCTCACTAGAACTAGTTTTTGGACCGACCGTTTATATGGCAGCTATATGATATAGTCATCCGATCCGGCCGATTCGACAAATGTGGATATTTAGTTTTTGCAAAGTTTGGTCAAGATAGCTTAAAACGAGGGAGGAGAAGAGACAGACGGAAGACGGACAGACGACAGACGGACGGACAAACGGAAATGAACTCAGCTCGTCAAGCTGATCAAGAATATATATACTTTATGTGGTCGAAATGCTTCCTTCATGCGTTACAAACATCGTGACAATTTTAATATACCCTCTGCAAGGGTATAAAAAATAAATATATAAAAATAAAAAAGAAGGCTAACATCGAGCCGATGTTTTAAATACCCTTGCAGTTTTTGAAAGGCGCTACCATTGATAACAAAAAGTTTTTCTCAATAGAATTAGTTTTTAGACCGATCGTTCCTATGGCAGCTATATGCTATAGTCATCCGATTTTGATAAATTTTTCCAGAATTGTGTGGAAGCATATAAAACTAATATATACCATGATTGGTGACGCTACGATGGAAAACAAAAAAGTTTTTCTCACTAGAACTAGTTTTTGGATCGACCGTTTATATGGCAGCTATATGCTATAGTCATCCGATTTTGATCAATTTTTCCAGAATTATGTGGAATCATATAAAATGAATATATACTACGACTAGTGACGCTACGATGGAAAAAAAAAAGTGTTTCTCACTAGAATTTGTTTTAAGACCGATCGTTCCTATGGCAGCTATATGCTATAGTCATCCGATTTCGATAAATTTTCCAAATTTGTGGAGTATAAGAAACTAATATATACCATGTTCGTGACGCTATAATGGAAAACAAAAATTTTTCTCACTAGAACTAGTTTTGGACCGACCGTTTATATGGCAGCTATATGCTATAGTCATCCGATTTTGATAAATTTTTTAGAATTGTGTGGAAGCATATAAAACTAATATATACCATGATTGGTGACGCTACGATGGAAAACAAAAAAGTTTTTCTCATTAGAACTAGTTTTTGGACCGATCGTTCCTATGGCAGCTATATGATATAGTCATCCGATCCGGCCGATTCCGACAAATGTGCAGCGTATTTGTATTTAAAGACTTTTTGCAAAGTTTGGTCAAGATAGCTTCAAAACTGAGGGAGGAGATAGCATAGAAACAGACGGACGGACGGACGGACGGACGGACGGACAGACGGACAGACGACGGACAAACGGAAATGAACTCAGCTCGTCATGCTGATCAAGAATATATATACTTTATGTGGTCGGAAATGCTTCCTTCACTGCGTTACAAACATCGTGACAATTTTAATATACCCTCTGCAAGGGTATAATAAGTTTTTTAGGGTGAATTTCTTAAATTTAGAAAATCAAATTTTTTGAGTGTACTTTTAAAATCACGTGCATTTGATTCACACTTGACTTTCGTACTTGACTTTTTTCCTGAGTGTACATAAGCTGGCACTCTCTAACAGCGTTAAGGTGATAAATATTTATATCAAGAGCCACATTCTTAATTCATTGAACACAAAATATGTTTAAATTTAACTAAATTTCTTATGCAAATTGAACTAACATTTAACCGCATTCACTCCACTGTGCAATTTGGTCTCCTGCTGCTGCTGCTGCTGCGGTTGTTCCATTTTTATGCGACGCTGGCTAAACACTAAAAGTAGGCAAACAACAGTGAGAGCACAACAACCACAACAAAAACAACTGAAGCAACAAGGACATGGCATAAAGGGGGATTTCCAAACTGAAACTGAACTGTCGACGTCTTAGCAACTTTGTTTCTTCGGTTGGGTTAATGCTGAGTCCGTGATGCATACATATGCTGGCCATAACTAACTGATGCTCCGAAACCCATTTGGCCACTTCCACCGTGTGCGCTAATCACGTTAGGCACGGACTTGTTGGGAGGGAGGGGGGTGCCTAGTTTTAGCAACTTGTTAGACATGGGCTTCCGTTTACGCTGTTTCCGTTTCCGCTTCCATCTCCCGCCTGCTGGCCACAGTTGCCACTTCATTTCTTTCTTTCTGCTTCCACAACCAGAATTTATGCGTGTCAGATTTTCATGGACACACACACACACACACACACGCGCGAGAACTGAAACTGGGAATGGGTTGATGGGGGTTACACAGCAGCCACATGTGCGCCATAATTCAAACTTAACGTTTGGGCCAGAGACGAGTTGCTTGGCCGCACCTGCTGCTCCACCAGCTAGGCGGCCTGGTGTAGGTAGAGATTCGTATAAAGCCGGAACATGATTTAGGGAAATATGTTGTAAAAGTAAATTTTATCTGACCAAGGAAGTTGCAGTACTTTTACCAGAAGGGAAATTATTTGTTTAAATATTTAGCAGCTACAATTTGGCCTTCACCTTGAAAGCGTCAAGTATTTTGTAGCATACTTTTGAGCAATGTTAATTAAAGTAAAAGCAATTTTTAAATTTAACAAATTTTCCCCTTTAAAAAAAAGTATTTAAAAAGAGTATCTTGAAGATAGGAAACATTTCCGACTTTATAAAGAATTTATGTTCTTGTTTATAAGAGGATTATATAAGGAAGGAATATACCAAAAATTCCCACACAAACCGCTAAATACTATACATATATTCTAATATCAAAATCTTAAAACTTAAACTAATGAACTTAGGCCTTATCCGAATATCCCAATAGGATCGGACACAAAACACGGAAGTTCCAGAAGATTAAGCTGACAACAAAAAAGTTAATTAAGTAGAAAATCTGCAGCCTTTCATGAGAAATAAAAGTTCATTGTCTGCAGCTAATAAAGAATATAAACTTCGGTGCCTAATATTAAAAAAATTCTGAGAACTTAAGCCAGTTTCCTCAATGTCAATTGTCAGAAAAATGTGTTGTTAATGTCAAATGACAAGCTATTTACAATGAAAACAAGACAACATGAAGGCCAACTAGTATATCATATTTCGTGCGTTGAACAGTGTGAACGCAGCCTTTAGTAATCTTGTCAAAATACTTATGCCAAACCTCATTTGGACAATTAAATTTTTATTTCTCATTTTCTTATTTCATACCAACAGCCCATACTAAATTCATCATTAACCGATTTTTGTTTACAAGATATTTGCAAAGGTGTCACGGAAATCTCTTCGGATGGTTGTAAATCTGTGGTGTTTTAAGAAGAGATTTTGCTAAATACACCAACCAAACAATTTTTATAATTTTATATTTTTTCTGGATAGGTTGCATTAAATAAATAAGAATATTTATTTGTTTTAATAATGCAATTTGCATTTTAATAGTTATTCGCAAAACCAACTGAAAGCCTCAACCCTCTCAAGAACCGCTTGACCGATTTTAATGGGTTAAATATATGATGTAAGTGTTGACAATACAATTCTAAAAATAATTTTTGCACATTTTAATTAGGTCCAAAAACTATGGTGGAATTTTTTAATTAATAATTTCGCGGTGATAACCTTTTTCTACTCCAAAACTTTTTTAGCTTGTTTTTTCATTAGGAGTTCCCAAATAATATATAATTTTTACAGTCAGATCGCAAGTGTGCATCTTGATGAAAAACAAAAAAGACATGAAAATAGTATTTTACGTATACTTAATATATATTGTGCACACTGTACGAGGTCTGTTCAAATAAAAAAGTGAATTTTTAATTTTTTTTCAAAAAGTATTTATATTTTCTTCTATATTATTTTGTTTCCTTCAAAGTAATCCCCCTCGAATATAATGCACTTATCCCAGCGCATTTTTTCAATCCTCGAACCACTTCTAAAATGCTCGTTTCTTTGAACAGACCTCGTATATCAACTATAGGAAATGGGAGCTTATTAGTCGACTCTGAAGATTATTAACCTTCCCCTTTTCCTCTATTTAGTTGATCTTTACAATATATATTAAGTATACGTAAAGTACTATCAAGGAACTTACAATACATAAAAGGGACATTAAAAAACTTTTCAATCTCGTCTTCGATTTTAAAAATGCCTGGGGATGTGGGATGCTTCGTAACTGCTCGCTTCGTCATCTTTCTGCATCGGCTCGTATGTTTAAAGATAATTGCCGGCCGGTTTTGTTGCAAAATGCGGGTCCTACCAGCAGGACCCGCCATACATATTTGTTTGTATGTGATGTCGCTTCTAGGTATTGTACATTCTTTGGTACTATTTGCATCTGTTTTTTGTATTTCACTTTTGTATTGATCTGACTGGCAAAAATTATATTTTATTTGGGAACTTCTAATGAAAAAAACAGCCAAAAAAGTGGAGGTGCAGAAAAAGGTTATCACCGCGAAAAAATTATTTGAAAAATTCCACCATAGTGGAAACAAATTAAAATATAGCTTCAAATTAACTGATAACTAACGAGGCCGTAAGTTAAAGTCGGCCCTGCTCTACTTCGATATACCCGTTACTCACAAATTTCCCAGCATAAGCATTTGATTTGATCCGTTGCAATTGCGCTGCCCAATGCTGACATCGACATATGGTTAGGTCAAGGGCAGAGGTGGGAAAAAATGACTGGTTCGTGAGTTTTTCGGCGGTCAGACGAGTAGGTGAGATAGTTTTCTTTGGGCAGAGCTCAGTAGAATTTACAAGTATCGAATCGGATCACCAGAAGTATATGCCGGTAAATGTTTCTTAGTGCAGTCGATCTCTGGTCAGCTAGAGTACGGATACAAGTTTTGTGAATAAATGTCAAAATTGAAGTTAAAAATATTTAAAGTGAATGTAATTTTCTTCCCAATTATTTTCTACCCTTTAGATTCAAAGTAAAGCACGCCGGGTAATAACCACAGTCCCATCCTAATTTGTTGGACACTTTGGGCATTAGCCACGTGGTCTGTCTCATCTTGAGTAGTCTTTAAGTAAGTAGTTGATCATTTTTTGGCACTGAATTTTTCGGCCAATTTGATGTAGGCCTCCTCCTTATGTTCCCTGGTCACATTGCCCAACTTTTTATACTACAACTCATTATTATTCTCATCAAAGAGATCCACAAGAATCAGCTCCTCTTCCACCGAAAGGCGTACTACTTCTAAGAAAACGCACCCGTTACCTGGAAAATCAATTCTAAGAAGATCTGGGCGGTCTGTCAAATTTGCCCCTAGGGGACCTGGCTTTCTATCGACTTCTCAAAATGGGTTTTATAGAGAATATATCAATATAAATATACACTTTGCAAGTGTGTAATAAAATTAAGTTCAGTAAATTTTGTACATTAAGGGATAACTCTCTTTAATGCCCAACTCTTCTGCAAGTGAGATACATAATTGTTTAATATTTAGTGCAACTTTTTTGTAGGTTAACTTTTCTGTCTGCTTGTGACATATAAACCTTTTTCCTGTGACAGTTTCGGGCAATGGCAACGGCAACGGCTTTAGTTTTGTATCTTTATTTTTTTTTTAAATCGAAAAATTCCCTGAAAAGAACAAATCCTTTAATTTAAATAAATTTACCTCGATTTCGTATTGTGTTTCCTAGCACTCAGCTTGTGTAAGCCTCTCAAAATGGGACTTACATTAATCCCAGAAAAAAACTCTCGAAAAGGGGGAAAAAAATGCAGAGGCAAAACGACTTACAAACAAAAACCTTTGATTAAGTGGTGTGTCCACCCGTCAGAGAGGCCGGTAGTCGGTTGGGGCGTGTCCTGAAAAAGGGCGGTAGCAATTAATTTATGAGGCCCACTTACACATACACCCACACCCACACACACACACACACACATTAATTAATTACTGTGATTTCTTTTAGCGCATTTGCTTCGTGTTTTTTTTTTCCTCCTTTGCGTTGATTTATGATTGTATATTATTTTATTTTTTTTTGTTATTGTATTTACTGCTTATTATTGTGCCACAAGGCAGAGGCAAATTGTGGGTCGCGCGATTGGTGAGTTTTTTTTGTAAGTGCTTTGTCTCTTCTATGCTCCCTGTGCCACTCCTGCGCCCTTCTCCAGGGGCAATTGTCAACTGGGCAACAGCAACAACAATCAGTTAAGTTATCCTAAATAAACACATTTTCCCAAGCACCCAGCGCAACGCAAGCATTTTTCGCCTCAACCCGCTCACAAAACTCCATAAAATTTGCTTTTGGACTTTGCACTAAGCAAACTGTTGCTGCCTGGGCACAAAACCAACAACAATGCTGGCAAGAAACCCTGCAAAGGGGGGGCAAGGTGAGGGAATGGTGGCTGAGTGGACAGACGGGGGATTGGGGTGGTTCTTGTCCAGGTTTCAAATTAAACTCGAAAGAAAAACAAATTAGGCAAATGCCGGACAAAGCATTTGTCTGATGTTTGTTGTTTGCTCCAACGAAAGATGGTGGGTGGGGATGGGCAGACGGATTTGTCGCTTGTGTCGTGTGGTTTATTTTAAACGCAACTTCAACAAGACAATTCTCCTAACTTACCATTGTCCTCGTTTGGATTTCGGTTAAAAATTGAAATTCTTCTGTGTGTGAACTCTGGTCTGAATTTTCAATCAGTTTGCACAAGTGAACAAACTAGTTAGTTACCAGTAAACACAAATCGAATGTCTAATAAATTCTCCCCGGACAAGACTTTATGGCTAGTCAAACTGACTGACTGGTGACCAATGCACAGGCCAAACCATAAGAGATGGGAAGCGGAACTTTGTCTCATGCTAAAAATGGGATTTGGTAAAATCCACCCCAAGGGGTGGAAAACACCTGGAAAAGTTTATATGGTAAAATTTTATGTTTTCATCTGTTTAAAGTTAGTCAAATAATTGGTCTCATTTTTTTCCGACTTCGGAAAAAGGAACGGAAAATTCTTAACGAAAAAAACTATTTTTCATCCGGTTGCCTTCATACTATATATATTTCTGGCCTAATAATGAAATCGCGAATATTTATGATCAAAAATGGTTTTATTGTTTTTCAAAGTATTCTCCAGCAAGATTTATACACTTTTGCATGCGCTCAAACCAATTGTCGAAGCACTTTTTCCACTCCGATTGAGACACCTCCAAAACATGGTTTTTGAACTCTTCAACAGCATCTTCTGGCGACGAAAATCGTTGACCACGCATTTTTCCCTTGATGTGCGGGAATAAAAAGAAGTCATTGGCTGGGCTGTACGGCGGATGACCCTTCAATTCGACGTTTTGGCCGGTCAAAAAGGCGCTGTTGTGAGCTGATGTGTGATAGCTCGCATTGTCATGGTGCACAATGATCTGTCTCCTCTTGTTCGTTTTTCGAATTTCTCCGAAGACTTCAGGCAAACAAATTGTGGTGTACCACTCAGAATTAAACGTCCTACGTTGCTCAAGCGGAACAGTCGCCACATGACCAGTTTTACCGAAGAAGTGTTTCTTCCACGAACGACTTTCGTTCGATTTGGCACGGTCGATTGTTGTTTTGTTTCGGGCTCATAAGCATAGATCCATGATTCGTCACCTGTGACGATCTTATAAACGTCTTTTGAAACACTGCGATTATATTTTTTCAAAATTTCTTTGCACCAATCCACACGAGCCTTTTCTTGAGCGATTGTCATATGGTGCGGGATCCAACGAGAACAAACCTTTTTTACGCCCAGGTGTTCATGCAATATCGAATGTATGCTGGTGGAAAAAATGCCCAAGGATGCCTCTATCTCACGGTATGTGACATGACGATCTTGCATTATCAGTTCACGCACGGCATCAATGTTTTCTAGCACAACGACTATTTTTGGACGACCTTCGTCTTCAAGCGAGCTTCGCCCGCGATTGAATTCATTAAGCCAATTTTTCACAGTGCTATAGGATGGTGCTTCATCGCCTTACAAAGATTTAAGTTCATCGTTGCACTCTTGTCGTGATAATCTACGTCGAAAATGCACGAAAATGTTCACGAGTTAATTCCATTTTTCTGCAGCGGTAAGTTTTTGATTAATCGTTAATCGATATCAAACGTGCTCACACATGAAAGAGTTGTATGGAGATTTTATCGATAAAAGTCCAAACTTTTTTTGGCAAAAGGCCAATTGGTCCTATAATGGCTAGAAGTGACCTAGGCCAGAAACTTAAATGGAAACTCACGTATTTGAGTCTTATGTGTTACTTCGTATGCAGGACTGAAATATTAAGTCATTTATACTGCACATGGTTTTATAGATGGTTATTTTTTCCAATTGCTTTCTCCACTAATTTAAATTATTTGTGTATTTTCAGGTAGGCGGCTTAATTAAGAAGATTCGTAGCAGAACGATATATAAGGACTTTCAAATATTAAAAGAAGTTCACGAAGTTAAGAGGGACTCGTGTGCCCAAAAGCATAGACCTGCTATAAAGGGGCAAGTAAAAGGCTCTGAATAATGATGTCCAATTGTGAATGTCAGAAGTTGACCGGTTATAAATAAATAAAGCAGAAATGTCCCATTTAACTTTTAAGTAGACTTAAGAACTCATTTAGCTCTTCTTTCTGTGGAATACAATTAAAACACATTTCGACAAGCAATTCCAACTTTATGGTCTGTCCCTCTGGCAGCCCGATAATATGCTAATGACAATTTGGTATGGTTGAAGTTAGGCCGATGCATTGAATCGATGCATCGATCGCATTTGTCACTGTCCCTGAGGCGCTTTTAATATTTTAAAAAGCTTGTGCCAATTGTCAATCATTTGGAAATGTGGCAATTGCAATTGGGGATGTGGATAATTTTGTCATTTGCATATTTAATAAGCCCGATGGCTGACTGCACACCTTGTTACCCAGCTAATGCCTTGAACAGCAAAGTACAGGCATATGTACATTCACACTCATATGTTGTTATGGAAAAACTTTGTGCATATAATATAGATACAATATATTTTAAATGCTGAAAATAAGGGCTAAAGAGATGTACACTACAGTATCTACACATTCTATATACTATGTTTAGGGCGGCTGATGAACGATGCTACATTATACTCAAGTTGATGTGATGTTTGTAACGCATAGAAGGAAGCATCTACGACCCCATAAAGTTTTCCAGGAATCCAGGAATCATGGCAACCACCTTTTCACCTGTTTTTAGAAGATCTTAATTGTCAGGCTGATAACATTTGAACAACACTCGAATTCCAAAAATTTTTTAAATATTTTTTTAATATAATTAATCAATGACACAAAACAAAAAACCTAATTAGAAGCGCTCGTTTAGTTTTCCCTCCAGAATTAAAAAAAAAAAAAACAATCAAACATCCCTGTTCAAAGGAAGAAGACCCCCTCTAAATGCATTACATTTTTTGTTGTCTTTATAATTAGGGTATTCACTAGCTCTGTCTTAAGTCTTAAATCTTAAATTTAAGACATTATAGCTTGTGAACGACCCTGTCTGATTTGACGTCTTAATTGTTTTGACAAATCAAATGTTTTTGACACTTTTATCAAATTTTCGATTATTTTACACCATTTTAACATTTGAGGTTTTAAGACACATTCCCCAGGGCATATTCAAAGTCTTAAATTTTTTCCAAGTATTTTGTTGTTGTGTCTTAATCTTTTAAAGTTTAAAAATTGAGATTTAAGACTTAAGACAGAGCTAGTGAATACCCTAAATATTTACTTAAAAAACAACAGAGAAATCGCATGCTATGTTTTACCCTTTTTATACACGTATTAACATAAAATCTTAACCCAAATCACACATTTAAAGCATATCTCAAGGCATTTGGCTGGTCAATCGTATCATGACAATTTCAACATATCTTTTGTAAGATCAATCAAGAAGGATTGTTGTTCTCTTTCGTTTATCATGCTTTCTCATGGCACTGACCGAACGAAGAGTTTCGCTGCAGCAAAATGTTGTTGTTGTCAATTATTGCTTTGAGGCCTAACGAATCTGATTGCAGGTCATATAAATCAGATCTCTCATGGAAACAGTTGAGAGCTTAAAAACTGAAATAAAACACAGGACTTCATATTTTAAAATTATATCCATAAACAAGGAGTGAGTCAATGGCACAACTCACAGTCAAAAAATGCTTAATGCAAATCTACAAGAGCTTGACTTAGCTTAATTGGGTTACAGTGATCGGAGAATGTTAATCTCGGTCAAAAAATAACGAATATCATTTACATTCTGTACCAAAAGAACAAGGAGTATAATGAGAAGAACGAAGCAGGAGGCTAATTATTTAAACTGGAGTTCATTCTTGAACTATACTATTTTCTATAGGCTTAAAAAACGAGTAGGCAAAGCTAACTTCGACTGTGCCGAAGTTTTAATACACTTGAAAAAGTTTACTCCAACTGATTTAACCGGTAAAATATATATAGGATATAGATATCAAATATTTAAAATTTTTAAATCATTGATAATAAAAATTTGATACCATAAAAAAAACTTTTCTTAGTAAAACACATTTTCCGACCGATCGGTCCAATGGCAGCTATATGCTATAGTCATCCGATTTTGATAAATTTTTTCGAAATTATGTGAAAGAATATAAAACTAATATATACCAAGATTGGAGAAGCTACGATAGAAAACAAAAAAGTTTTTCTCACTAGAAGTAGTTTTTTGACCGACAGTTTCTATGGGAGCTATATGCTATAGTCACCCGATTTTGATAAATTTTTTCGAAATTATGTGAAAGCATATCGAACTAATATATGCCAAGATTGAAGACGCAACGATGGAAAACAAAAAAGTTTTTCTCACTAGAAGTAGTTTTTTGACCGACCGTTTATATGGCAGCTATATGCTATAGTCATCCGATTTTGATAAATTTTTCCAGAATTATGTGGAAACATATAAAACTAATATATACCAAGATAAGGGACGCTACAATGGAAAACAAAAAAGTTTTTCTTACTAAAACTTATTTTCCGACCGATCGTTCCTATGGCAGCTATATGATATAGTCATCCAATCCGGCCGGTTCCGACATATTAGTTGCGTGCAGCAAAAAGAAGACTGTGCAAAATTTCAGCTCGATAGCTTCAAAACTGAGGGACTAGTTCGCGTAGAAACAGACAAACGGACAGACAAACGGACAGACGGACGAACGGACAGACGGAATTGAACTCAGCTCGTCGTCCTGATCAAGAATGTATATAGTTTATGGGGTCGGAAATGAATATTTCTATGCGTTACAAACTTCTGGGCAAAATTAATATACACTTTTCAAATGTATTCTAACTAGAAATACTTTTTTGACCGATCGTGCCTATGGCAGCTATATTCTATAGTTTCCGATTTTGATCAATCTTTCCAAAAATATGAAGCGGTAAAAAAAAATTTTAAATACCAAGTTTGGAGACGCTATCATTGAAAACAAGTAAGAAAGTCGGTCAAGCCCGACTGTAATATACTCTGTACCTGTTTGGCAGGCCATCTCAATTACATCGCTCCTCTCATAGCAAGGTCCAATTGGGAAATTACCAGTTAGCTATTGCCTTCTCGCTCTCTCTTTCTCGTAAGTTCTACCAATCGCTAAGGTGTTGTTGTTATACCCTTGCAGAGGGTATATTAAAATTGTCACGATGTTTGTAACGCATAGAAGGAAGCATCTCCGACCCCATAAACTATATATATTCTTGATCAGCATGACGAGCTGAGTCTATATAGCCATGTCCGTCTGTCCGTCTGTCCGTCCGTCTGTTTCTATGCTATCTCCTCGCTCAGTTTTGAAGCTATCTTGACCAAACTTTGCCAAAAGTCTTTAAATACACATAGGCTGCACATTTGTCGGAATCGGCCGGATCGGATGACTATATCATATAGCTGCCATAGGAACGATCGGTCCATAAACTAGTTCTAGTGAGAAAAACTTTTTTGTTTTCTATTGAATCGTCACCAAACTTGGTATATATTAGTTTTATAACCCTTCACACAATTCTGGAAAAATTTATCAAAATCGGAAGACTATAGCATATAGCTGCCATATAAACGGTCAGTAAAAAAACTAGTTCTAGTGAGAAAAACTTTTTTGTTTTCTATCGTAGCGTCACCAATCTTGGTTTATATTAGTTTTATATGCTTTTACACAATTCGAAAAATTTATTAAAATCGGATGACTATAGCATAAGCTACCATATAAACGGTCGTCAAAAAACTAGTTCTAGTGAAAACTTTTTGTTTCACACTCAATTTTATTTTTTTAATAACTTAATTCCATATAATTTTATATTTTTTCGTATTATTTTTTTATTAGAATTACTACTAAATCTCAAATTTTTTCCTTATACCAATTCTAATTTTCAAAATCGGTACTTAGCATATAGCTGCCATAAAACGCTCTGTCAAAAAACTCGTTCTAGTGAGAAAAACTTTTTTGTTTTCCATCGAAGCGTCACCATTCTTGGTATATATTAGTTTTATACCCCTTCACACAATTCTGGATAAATTTATCAAAATCGGAGGACTATAGCATATAGCTGCCATATAAACGGTCGGTCAAAAAACTAGTTGTAGTGAGAAAAACTTTTTTGTTATCAATGTTAGCGAATTTCAAAATTTGCAAAGGTATTTAAAACATCGGCGTAGCCGATGTTAGCCTTCTATTTTTTGCATTAATTTCTTAAGTCGACCTCCAAACAAGGCATGAGTCGAACTTATCGGAATCCGGTGGCCAAATACAAGTTAGTCGGGATTTACTCCAAGAAGCAAACTTCATTTTCTAAGTAGGTGTGAAATTTAGGGGAATTCTTTCAGACCTTTTAAACGAATGGTAAAGAAATTCATTTAAATCACTTTCCGGTAGCTATCAATAACGGCTATTTTGGTTTTAGTGGAGCGACGATAAAGCAATTAAAAAAATATAGAAAGAAAAATTCAGAAATGACTATCTGAACTTCATTAGAGATAGAGCGAGGGTAAGTTAAAGTAATAAACAAAAATATATAGAAATAAAATCAACTTGTTCGATTGAATGTCGAAGTTGTTCTGACCCACAAGCCTTAGTGTAAATTACAAGACAACTTTAACTGGTATGCCGTATAAATCAGAGCCTACTATTAGATATTAGGTGCCAGAAAAAGAGCCTTCTCTGATAAAAGTTATCCAAATGTGGAATAGCTCCTACTATTTTAACGAAATCAAGGTCTGCTTATATCCCTGTCAAGGTGTTTGGCATGCACAAAAGGTAGCTTCACCGATCACGGTATAAGATGCTTTATTTGATACTTATTGCGATTTCATCGTCTATTTCCGTTTTTTGAATAAAGTCAACGGGGATTTTATTATATAAAGAACTAGCTTATCCCCACGGCTTCCACGGTGCAAATATTAAAGTTTCTACCAAAAAATATAATTTTCCCTAAAAAGGAAAGTGAAAAAAGTCAAAGTGAAAAGTTTTCAGTATACTCTGCCATTTCATCGTGGAAAGACTTACGCAATCGAGCAACGTTTGCAAATTGTTGAAATTTATTATCAAAATTCGTGCTCTGTGAAAAGTGAATTGTGTTGTGTTGCATGTGTTACTCAACCATATGGAAAATTTTATGTCGATTTGGGTTCGAAAGCCTATAAAATTTAACTTCTGCAAGAGTTGAAGCCGAATGACCTACCATAACGTCTAATCTTTGGTGAATGGGCCTTGAAACAGCTCCAAGAAGAACCCGCTGTTTTATCGAAAAACTGTGTTCAGCAAAATTGGACCTTTCGAATGGAACGGACAACATTTACCAGAACTTATCTTAAAAACGTTAATGGCATGGGTTAATTTATCAATTCCAATAAACATTTTTAATACATGATGCAAATTGACTGATTTATTCGATTTTTTAAAAAACTACGCTTAAAACAAGTAAGAAAGTCGGTCAAGCCCGACTGTAATATACTCTTTACCTGTTTGTATGTAACTGATAACTTTAAAGTGTGAGGTTTTTTTAAAATCTGGGGGTGGCAACTCTTTCGACTATTGTTCATCTGGTTGAAAACGATGTATGCAGGGCTAGATAAGTAATGATGAGTAGAATTAGCCTAGTACATAACTCGTAAAATTATAAAATTTGTATATAATTTCCTATTAAAGCTTGGTACTGAGGGCGGTGGAATTTTACTTGAGCTGTCAAATCACATATAAAAATAGAAGGCTAACATCGGCCGATGTTTTAAATACCCTTGCAGTTTTATATAAACGCTACCATTGATAACAAAAAAGGATTTCTCACTAGAACTAGTTTTTTACAGACCGTTTATATGGCAGCTATATGCTATAGTCATCCGATTTTGATACATTTTTCCAAAATTATGTGAAAGCATATAAAACTAATATATACCAAGATTGGTGACGCTACGATGGAAAACAAAAAAGTTTTTCTCACTAGAACTAGTTTTTGACGACCTTATATGCTAAACCCGTTTTGTATTCCAAAATTACATAAAACTAAAACTTGAAAAACAAATTTTACTAGAACGTTTTGACCGTTTATATGGCAGCTATATGCTATAGTCATCCGATTTTGATAAATTTTTCCAAAATTATGTGAAAGCATATAAAACTAATATATACCACAATTGGTGACGCTACGATGGAAAACAAAAAAGTTTTTCTCATTAGAACTAGTTTTTGGACCGATCGTTCCTATGGCAGCTATATGATATAGTCATCCGATCCGGCCGATTCCGACAAATGTGCAGCGTATTATTATTTAAAGACTTTTTGCAAAGTTTGGTCAAGATAGCTTCAAAACTGAGGGAGGAGATAGCATAGAAACAGACGGACAGACGGACGGACGGACAGACGGACAGACGGACAACCGGAAATGAACTCAGCTCGTCATGCTGATCAAGAATATACATATTTTATGTGGTCGGAAATGCTTCCTTCACTGCGTTACAAACATCGTGACAATTTTAATATACCCTCTGCAAGGGTATAAAAACGAGAGCGTAAGTTGAAGTCGGCCCTGCTCGACTTCGATATACCCGTTACTCAGGGTAAGGTTTATTATACCCTTGCAGAGGGTATATTAAAATTGTCACGATGTTTGTAACGCATAGAAGGAAGCATCTCCGACCCCATAAACTATATATATTCTTGATCAGCATGACGAGCTGAGTCTATATAGCCATGTCCGTCTGTCCGTCCGTCTGTTTCTATGCTATCTCCTCCCTCAGTTTTGAAGCTATCTTGACCAAACTTTGCAAAAAGTCTTTAAATACACATAGGCTGCACATTTCGAATCGGCCGGATCGGATGACTATATCTTAGCTGCCATAGGAACGATCGGTCCATAAACTAGTTCTAGTGAGAAAAACTTTTTGTTTTCTATCGAATCGTCACCAATCTTGGTATATATTAGTTTTATATCCCTTTACACAATTCGAAAAAATTTATTAAAATCGGATGACTATAGCATATAGCTGCCATATAAACGGTCAGTAAAAAACTAGTTCTAGTGAGAAAAATTTTTTTGTTTTCCATCGAAGCGTCACCATTCTTGGTATATATTAGTTTTATACCCCTTCACACAATTCTGGAAAAATTTATCAAAATCGGATGACTATAGCATATAGCTGCCATATAAACGGTCGGTCAAAAAACAAGTTGTAGTGAGAACAACTTTTTTGTTATCAATGGTAGCGACTTTCAAAAACTGCAAGGGTATTTAGCCTTCTATTTTTGTTGTTGGTTTTTATTTTCTTTTACGTATAGCTCTAATATCGTTCATCTGATCGAAAAACGATGTATGGCGGGTCGATTCAAAATAAGTAGTAGAATATATGTCTAGAATGTTTGAACTATCTGTCTTGAAATTAAAACTAAATTTGATCTGCCTGCAAGTATAAGAAATATATGTTTCATACTCCTCAAACCTCTATCTCTTACCATCTCTGAGATCTCTTCGTTCATACGGACAGACGGACAGACAGACGGACAGACGGACATGGCTATATCGACTCGGCTGTTGATGCTGATCAAGAATATATATACTTTATAGGGTCGGAGATGCCTCCTTCTGGCCGGTACAGAGTATAACAAACAAGTTTTTTCAATCGAACTAAGTTTTGGAACGATTGTTCAAATGCCAGCTATATGCTTCAGCTGTCCGATTTTAATCAAACTTTCCAGAATTGTGTAGACGCATATATCATCTATAACTACTAAGTTTGTAGACACTACCATTAAAAACCAAAAATGTTTTTCTCACTAGAACTAGTCTTTGGACCGATCGTTTATATGGCAGCTATATGATATAGTCATTCAATCCGATCGGTTTCGAAAAATGTGCAGCCTATGTGTATTTAAAGACTATTTGCAAAGTTCGGTTAAGATAGCTTTAAAACTGAGGGAGGAGTTAGCTAAGAAATATATAGACGAACAGATAGGTCTAGATCGAATCAACTAATGATGTTGATCAAGAAAATATATACTTTATGGGGTCGGAGATGCTTCCTTCTATGCGTTACAAGCATCTGCACTATTTTTTGTTTACCCTCTGCAAGTGTATACAAATAGTCATATTTGTCAAAAAAATTTGTATCTAATGGAGTGTACTCAGATGAGATAAAAATTAAGCACAACTTCATGATACCCTTTTTACCAATTTTTAAGGGTGTACAATAAATCTAGGTGGAAAATGAGTGACACGCATTTTTCAACAACTTCTGTAACATCAGAATCAGACCATGTCCGAGTAAAGAAGTCTTAATGTATTGCTGGGCTAGGGTAAACTCAACAAAATGGAAATGATGGAGCATTAGTTGGTACTCCTCCAAATGCCAATCAATTGAAAATGTTCAAATATATTTCTAGCAAAAAATGACACAGCACATTCTATGACATCATTTTTATGGCCACAGCAGCTAAACACAGCAAAAGTAACAGGTGAGAGAGCGCTAAAAAATGTTCTTATAAAATACATTCATTTTATTGCATACTTTTGGGGGACAGACAATAAACTGTAGTTTACGTTAGCGGGAAATTGCATTGCATACATTCGGGAAGAGCTCAACCGCTGAGTTGTGTGTGTGTGTTCAGTGGAGTGGCCCGATCCGCTTGCACTTTAATATATAATCAGGTAAATAAAGACCTCATGAGTCCGAGGTATCCCAGACAGTCGATAGATTTCTCATTTTGTTGTTGTTTAAGTGCGAGTGTACATAAATAAACACATGAGACCAACAGATGTGTACATATGTGTGTACATAAGCGAGTGCCAGTGTGTGTGTGTGTGTGTGTGCATAATACATGCAAAAGGCCGCTGGCGATTGCCCTGCACTGTCTGGTTGTGGCTCTGCTCCCATGTCCCGTGTCCACAGGCTCGCACAGCCCATTTCATTTTTAATAGTTTCAGTCGACGGCGACGGCATTTCATTTGCCGTTTGTTTACTTTGCAAACTGGGTCTTTCCTCCCACCCTCCCCCCGTCCCCTTGTCATACCCTTAGTTCAAACAAAGCAATGGCAGAAAACGCAGCCGAAAAACTGCAAAAAAAAAAAAAATACAAAATGGAGAGAACTACGTTTGTTGTTGATTTATGCGCTGCAGCGTCTGTTGCCACGCCCACAAGTTATGGGCATTTGATGAACTTTATTTTGTGTTTTGGGGTTTCGTTTTGGCAGAGGCCAATTAGTTTGCACTTGGAAAAGCAGGTGCTTGGACAAATTTTCGAGCCTTAAATAAGTGGCAGGCAGGAGAACGAGGAGCGAGAAGGAGAAAGTGTGTGTACACAAAATATGCTCGCTGTGGTTTTGTTTACAGCTCTCGCTCAAGGCGTTAACCCAAAAAAAAAAAAAAGAAAAAAACCCAACTAACCCCAATTTTTTTTTCTCTATAAAAAAAAAATCAATTTTTTTTTGGTTCAGGCAAAAGGTGAAAAATGACTGGCAACTTTTTAAAGTCTCCTTCGATGGCTTGAAGAGTTGGCTGCCATTGCCATTGAATGATGTCACATGAGGCGATGCGGCATAAACAAACAAAATGACAAGCGGCAGCAACGATACACACGCACACACACACACACACACACACGCACACGCACAAAGGGCTTAGCCAAGCGTTGCAGAGAGATGCCGAACAAGAGCAAAGATGGAGATGAAGATGACGACGACGTCAGCGTTGACGTTGACAGCATAAGCGTTGCGCTCGCACACACACACACACTTACGCATCTTCAATAGATTCTGCATTCCAAATTGACAGCCGACAAAATTGTCAAAAGCCATCAAATCAGGCCAATGATAAAGTGATTTCTGCAAATGAAGAATTTTTTTAAAAACAAGATTAATCGTTCCACTATTGAAGGCAACTACGAGTGGTATTCCACATTAGATGAAATGCAGAAAAAATAAGAGCTAGAGCTATAATTATGGTAATGTATTGGATTTTCCATAAGTGAAGCTGAAATCCCACACGCAAACACTATTTGAGCACACTGTGCCAACAATGTGAGCCTTGAACTAAAAATGTTTTCCTAAAATATATTTGATGTTTCCACATGCACAAATATTTGCTCTAATAAAATTTGCGCAAATGTTTTCCCTCCGCAAATAAAAGGATGAAAGAGCTATGATTGAGAGCACCTAAGCTTTACAAATAAAACATTTTACAAATGAAATCCTCAGACTTTAAGCAATTGGTAATAATGCAGACATCATTATTTTAGCTGGAATTTATCAACAATATTTTTCAGCTTTCTTTTGTCACTCTTTTCATTTAGCGTAAAGACACTAACTTGTTGGGCAAATGGAGATAGCTTCCGGTTGGACACTTTTCGAGTTCAGCTAGTTACTCAGACACGAATAACATTCTCGCTGCCTATCTAATTACATGTGCTCTTCGAATTTTCTATAAGCATTCTAAGAGGCCGTACTCAGATGTCTAGAATGCGCTCGTATAATGTGCATGGGGCTGCCAGATCGTTTTTCAAAAACAGCTGATACATTCTCGTAGGGGGTCTTCGAATTATGAAACATGTTTGATAATACGAAGAGGTACCTCTTAGAATTGAGCACACAATTTGAAAAAATGGATTCAAAGAAGACCAAAACGCAAAACAAAAACAATTTGGAGAACTTTGCGGAGCAAAAACAAGTTGCAGTGCCCAAAACGGTCACAATGAAACTTATTTATTTGGCCAACAATTAGCAGCTCTAACGTCACTCCATCCTCTTTCAGCGATACCCGAAATATACACAAGAGAACAATCATGGCAATGCCTATGACCTCTGCATTTCTCATGAACCTTCCATGCTCAATTTTAAAGACATTTATTTAACAATCTCTGTTGCCCGCGTATTTTGTAAACAAAAAACAGCTGACAAAACCAGAGTGACCATTTCGGTTTCAGTGATTGTTTACAGCCTTTTCGCTGTGGTTTGGTCACCCTATATTCTAAGAGGCCGCTCTTCGAATTATGAAACAATTCTAGCAGTGAGAATGTTATTCGTGTCTGAGTACCTAGCTTTCCTCACATAACCAAAAGCTAGATTGCGTCGAAGATTTTTATTGCAATTTGAAAGGTGCTAAAAAAATATTGGCTAAAATTTCGATTGTTTAACATTTTGTTTAGGGCTCGATATGATAAGACGAATGTATTTTTCTGTATTTTTAACCTAAAACCTTAAGCATGCTAAGCAAAATGTTTTTTTCTGATTTCAAAGAAATCTCCAAGTGCTAAACACCACTAAAGTTACATTATTAATAGACAAAACATTTCGATCGCAAATAATGTGCCAAAATGTGCGCACGAATTTAATATTACGTATACGTAATAAATTTTTAAAAAGTATTGAACCCTAAGGAATCAAAGATCTAATATTCTAATTATATCCTTTCCACCTTCAATGAATTAAAATATATTTGTTTATTTTTATGTGTTTTATACAGGAATTAATCCCGAAATGAATATCGGTTCCGGTAACGGTTCCGGTACGTATCGAAATGAAAATATCGGTTAAAGGTTCTATTTCGGATTTCAAGTAATTTCGGTTTCCGGTTTATTTTATTTTTATTTTAAGACTATGCCACATGAAACAACGTTTTTTAAATATTACGATTTCTATCCGTTTTTATTTTGAACAAACAATTTCGCTAAAAATATTTTATATAAAATCTTTCGAAAATCAGAAAAATATTTCTTAATTATGGTTCGAAATAATTGGTCTCTAAATCTTCTGTATTCCTGCCATAAAAAGAGATATGTTGTTATTTGGATAGATTTAAACCCATACTATAAAACTAGTTTTCTATATAGCTTCCATAATACGCTGGTAAAATCAGCTCTAAAAACGATCTAAAACATTTGGAAACCTAAAATCTGCACGAGCTTTTATTTACATTACATTTTTCTAAATATTAAAACGATATTTTCTTCAAATTGGAAATAAAATTTCTAAACTTTCGTGCGAAATCTAAATTTAACTCAAGAAACTTAATTTCTATTACCATTTTTCCAACAATTCTATATTAAAGGGAGGATTTTACTAAGACTAAGAAATCCCACAAAAATTAAACGGAAAAGTTTTTCTGATTTTTAAGACATTTTTTTTTTTTTTTTTTTTTGCCACCGATAATTTATTTTTTTTTTTTATTCTTTTCAAATGCTCATTTTTATAATCGTTTATATTTTAAAAAAATAATTTGATCCTGGTTTTCTCTAAAGGCTGAATTTCTGAAAATTCCGATTTTTTTTTCTGAGTGTATTCGTTGCTTTTTACCGGTTGAAATATTTATTTCAAATAATCATAAATCAATAAATTTAAATAATAAAAAACCGAAACAGTACCGGTATTATCGTTTCGGTAGGGTTTCGGTTTTTTCGGTTCCAATTATAACGGTTAACGGTTTTCGGTTCTGAAAAAATGTTTAATATCGGTTCCGGTTTTGATACCGGTACGTGGCTTAAAACGGTTTATTTCGTTTAACGGTTCCGATTTCGGTTCCGGTATTATTCCCTGTTTGGATTAGTTTATCGTTTAATTATTTAGTACAATTTTTCATTTGATTCTAAAGTGAAATTTGATAAATCTCTTTGCGCACTTTTGTCGCCTGCACCAATGGTTGGTTGGGCATGTGCATGTGCGTGTGTTGCGTTAATCTCTTCATATTTTATGTCTGCATTGTGCCATAAAATCAAAATAAAAGCCAAAGCCATTCTAGAAGATGCAACCAGAGTCATGCATATAAATGCATACGAGTATGTACACACACACACACACACACATACATATGTTTATGGACGTGGATGCAGTTGTAAAACAACATTTGCATAGCGGCTCAGGCAGATTTGCATACAAATGGTGGCAGTAAGTTTGACATTGTTGCTCATTGCGAGCAACGAGCTGTTTCTAATGCAAATGCACAGATGCGATTTATGACAAGGCACAGGAGATAGACGACGCCGAGTTTTGTTTTAAGCAAACATAGAGCCGGCCATGTCCACATCGGACTTCCTCTCTCTCTCTCCAACAGTTTTTGGTCTCTTTTTTCGGCTTCTGTTTCTGTGTGACACTCAAACACGCGTAACTCGTACGTCATTCATCATTTTGTCTAGCACACTGTCAGTTGGGCCATTAACGCGCCCAGACCCGAGGCTAGGCCAGACGGACACCGAACGACGTCCATGGTCATGTGATACGACAGCTTAACCCAAACATTTGTCTCTGCTTTGTTTGCCCTCACACCCACACAAACACACTCACACACACACACACACACTTACACAGAAAATTCAATAAAAATATTTGATTAATTGTGCAAAATGCGCAATGTTTGCTTAGTTTTGGTTTACCAATAGCTTAAGGGCCCCCAGAATCGCGTAGTGTGAGGTCCAACGATTGTTTAACGTCCAAGTGGAATGTGAGATTTAAGTGAAATAGTGTGCAAGGAATGGTCTAGCACTATGAGTTGAATGAAGCAAATTATGACTTAATCAATATTGTTCGACTTTTGTATATTTAGCTAAGAAAAAAATCAATCAAATTCGACCAATCGAAAGTCGTAAACATTTTTTGTCTTCTAAAAACGATTAAATTTTTTTTTGGTATAAATTCAGTAAATGGAAACATGAAGTTTGTAACCGAATTGCTTATAATTTGATTGATATCGGAATTGAAAAACGGGGTCAATTATTTCAGTCTGTTCTGTCTAAAGTTCCAAAGTCGAGTGAGCAACTGAACATAAAAGAGCAACTGATAGAGAAGAAAATTATCACTTGTTCAGTTCTGCACTCACCTATCAAAAGCCCATCACAACAATTGAATATGAATACATTCCCAATCTAACGAGTTGTGTCTCTCCGAACTGGAGATGTGCGCGGAATAGAAAATTGCAAAAATTAGAAATTTTCTATCCACTCCCGCCCGTTCCCGGGAATTTTAAAATTGTACCGCCCGTCCCAAAAAATAGTTTTCAATGTGAAACATCTTTAATTTCGGTTCGTATGATTTTTTAGTAGGAGTAAAATTCAATTTCAAAATAACGCGTACACAGCAAACACTCCAAGCAATCGCCTGGCCAACCGTGGCATTTCAATTAAACTAAGTAGTAGTATGTTTGAGACCACTTGACCTTTTGGGAGTATTTTAATACTATATTCCAACACTATTTTCCAACACTTTTTTCCAACATTATTTACCAACACTGTCTTCAACATTGTTTTCCAACCATATTTTCCAACATTGTTTTCAAACATTGTTTTCCAACACTGTTTTCCCTGTTTTCCTTGTTTTCCAACTTGTTTTCCAACATTGTTTTCCAACACTGTTTTTCTACACTGTTTTGAAAATTGTTTTCCAACACTGTTTTCAACAATTTTCCACACTTACATTGAAAGTTTGTAACGCATAGAAATATTCATTTCCGACCCCATAAACTATATATATTCTTGATCAGGACGACGAGCTGAGTTCATTTCCGCTTGTCCGTCCGTCCGTCTGTCCGTCTGTCTGTCCGTCTGTCTGTTTCTACGCGAACTAGTCTCTCAGTTTTAAAGCTATCGAGCTGAAATTTTGCATAGAGTCTTCTTTTTACTGCACGCAACTAATATGTCGGAACCGGCCGGATCGGATGACTATATCATATAGCTGCCATAGGAACGATCGGTCGGAAAATAAGTTTTAGTGGGATAAACTTTTTTGTTTTCCATCGTAGCGTCACTAATCTTGGTATATGTTAGTTTTATATGCTTCCACATAATTCTGGAAAAATGTATCAAAATCGGATCACTATAGCATATAGCTGCCATAGGAACGATCGGTCGAAAAATAAGTCTTTGTGAGAAAAACTTTTTTGATTTCCATCGTAGCGTCTCTAAACGTAGTATATATTTGTTTTATATGTTTCTACATAATTCTGATAAAATTTATCAAAATCGGATGACTATAGCATATAGCTGCCATATAAACGGTCGGTCAAAAAACTACTTCTAGTGAGAAAAACTTTTTTGTTTTTTATCGTAGCGTCCCCAATCTTGGTATATATTAGTTTTATATGCTTTCACATAATTTCGAAAAAAATGATCAAAATCGGATGACTATAGCATATAGCTGCCATAGGACCGATCGGTCGGAAAATGTGCTTTACTAAGAAAAGTTTTTTTTATGGTGTCAAATTTTTATTAGCAATGATTAAAAATTTTTAAATATCTGATATCTATATCCTATATATATTTGACCGGTTAAATCGGTTGGAGTAAAGTTTTTCAAGTGTATTAAAACTTCGGCACAGTCGAAGTTAGCTTTTCCAACCTCTGTTTCCAACATTATTTACCAACACTGTCTTCAACATTGTTTTCCAACCATATTTTCCAACATTGTTTTCAAACATTGTTTTCCAACACTGTTTTCCAACACTGTTTTCCAACACTGTTTTCCAACACTGTTTTCCAACACTGTTTTCAAAATTGTTTTCCTAGACTGTTTTCCAACATTGTTTCCCAACATTGTTTTCCAACACTGTTTGTCAACATTATTTTTTAACATTGTTTTCCAACACTGTTTTCAACATTGTTTTCCTAGACTGTTTTTTAAAATTTGTTTCCAACATTGTTTTGCAACACTGTTTGTCAACATTATTTTCCAACATTGTTTTCCACACAGTTTCCCAACATTGTTTTCCAACACTGTTTGTCAACATTATTTTCCCACATTGTTTTCCACACAGTTTCCCAACATTGTTTCCCAACACTGTTTTCAACATTATTTCCAACATTGATTTCGAGCACTATTTTCCAACACTGTTTTCAACATTGTTTTCCTAGACTGTTTTTCGAAATTCTTTCCAACATTATTTTCGAACACTCTTTTTCAACAATGTTTTCCTAGACTGTTTTTCAAAATTGTTTTCAACATTGTTTTCCAACACTGTTTTCGAACTTTATTTCCAACACTATTTCCAACACTGTTCTTAAACAGTTTTTTTAGAATTTAGAATTTAAATTACCCCAAAACCCATTGTGGATTTCTTTGGCAGCCCACTTATACAAATGGAAAACGTCATAACCAATTAATTTTGTATTTTATGTTCAAAATGGCGGCAGAACCTCGTGTCTTAAAAAGGGAGAGGCAGCACATACCTTGGAAAAGGCAAGCGCGGAGCCCTCATGGATGGACCGATGTGCAATGACCAAGTCTTCCAGAGAAACTGGTTTTTGAACTCAGTTTTCCAATATTGTTTTCCAACACTATTCTCCAACACTGTATGCCAACACTATTTTCAAATTTGCAAGATATTTCGGAACCGGCGTAATTTGGGATAATTAAAAAATCCAGCTTCTCCCGTACTTTTCAAATTCGTTTCGTGCCGCCCGATCTCGCAGTTTTTGTCGGGAGCCGCGGGACTCCCGCTGGAATCCCGTCCCTCGCCCATCTCTAATCCGAACCGCTTAAAGATCACAATCATGTCCTAATGACGGATCCGCTGGTATCCGATGATTGTTGGTCCAAAAGCAAGCAAATTAATGCTCAGTCTTATACTACGTTTATACACGCAAAATGTATCATGATAAATGCCCTTAAAAGAATGCAATTTTTATTTGCTTTTATAATTATCTATTTAATGAAGTAGGTTATTGAAAGCGTTATACATAGTTTGCACATTGCATTTGTTCATCACATTGGAGCAGACACAGTTATACAAAATATACTAGAGTTAAGGCAAATATAAACGAGAAATGTTCCTTAATTATTTCTATTCATGATCATAGCATACTTTGATGGGCATTTATCATGATAAATTTTGTGTGTATAAACGAGGTATTAGTTGCTTTTCTTTTGACTAAAGCATGTTTAAAATTGATTTTATTCTTAGCTATTTTTGCAGTGTAATCCAGAAATTACAATGGCGTAAGAAAAAGAAAAATATTCGACAATTCTGAAATAGTTTAAGTGAGCACCATAGAGTGGTTCAATTGTCCAGAATGCTTGATTACATTTGCTCGTACGTTTTGTTATGTACGTTGCATTTTTGTTCAAGGAGTCAAAAGGAAACCTCATCCATCTAATTAACAGCGCCTCTTCCCCCGCTGACAACACTAAGACCATTTTTTTAAGCGGGGGTCCTATCTATTGCTTCTGTAAGAAAGCTCTGTTATGGCAGAATACAGATTCTTTCATTGAAGTACCATATGTACTCAGTTCATCATGCTGATCAAGAATATATTGTTCCAGTAAGATTTAAAGCATTGCAAATAGATGGCAACACTGGTGTCAAATTGCTTTGGGGTACTTGTGTAGGGATTGAAGCTTGAAGAAAGGTCATCAATCTTTGTGGACGCCGTATTGGAGGACAGTTTGGATGAAGATCCCTGCCAAATCCCAGAAGAACTCTTTATGAGATTGAAGCGAGCGATTGCGTTAAAAAGGCTGGAATGAATCTTTGATCATTTCGCAAAAGTGGTAGAAATCTATCTCAATGGTATCCAGCCGCCTTATAGCCCAGACCTTGCACAATCAGACTACCATTTGTTTTGGTCAATGAAGAACGCCCTTACGGGAACACGCTTTACTTCAGTTTAAAGTATACAAAATTAATTTGATACGTTCTTTGCCTTCAAAGACGAGCATTGCCAGAAAAGTGGGTAAAAGTCATAGCTAGTGATGGGCAGCACTGTCTATAAAACACATTGTTCCAATTTTGCTCAATAAAGTTTCTAAATCGAAAAAAATTATAAAACTTACTTGCACACCTAATATATGATCAAAAAAAAAAAAAGAAAAAAATAAATAAAAAAAATTTATATATATGATGGATCTCAATATTCGAAGGTGAATCATATAAATATTCACAAACCTAAAGAATCCATCGATTCTTGAACCACTTTTTGAAGGTGACGTTAACCAGGCCAGTTCGTTCTCCCACTTATCTGACGTATGGCAAAGACAAAGTATTCAACTTAAATATTTAAGTGGAAAAAGTTGTTGGTGTTTTTTTTTTTTTTTTTTTTTTTTGGGAAGCTTTTTCTACCTCCTCTGCGCTGTCTCCGTCGACGATTGGCTCCCCGATTGCTGCATTATTCATTAGGGCAAAAAGCGCTGAAACAAACATGGCCCTGGCCGAGCCGAACAACTTCCGGGCACGGAAATTGCAAGCATGGCCAAAAATAATGACTCACACTGACAATTTGCGAGGTGGGACGGCCGTGGGCTGGGACACCACCAAAAATCAGCGCACTTGTCAAATATGTTGATGGACACTTGAAAGGCAGCCGCAGCGCCTGGCACTAGGCAAATTGCTTTTAAAAATATGTTTTTTTTTCTTTCAAAAAATGAAAATGGAAACCTATAGTTCCGTGTCGTGGAGTCGTAAAAGCGCGAGATATGAAAAATGTTAGAGCCACCATTCGCCCCCACACACTCTAGACAGCCTGCAGCAACATATTCATATCCATTTTGAAATATGAAGTATACGCCATGTGTTACGGGCAGTCAAGCTGGCGCCGGCGTTCGCTGTCAACGCGCTGCTAAGTTCAATTCGCCCTCAAGTGGTCGTGTGTTGTATGCTCTGAGTGCTGTGACATGTGTTATTGGCAAAACATATCCCATTTCCCAGCCACTATACCGATATCTGCTGTTCATATCTATCGATATACAAGTGAACATGCCTATGCATACATATAAAGTACGTACAGATATCGCTGGCTTTTGCACACAAATGATTTATTTATTTATTTACTTATTGCCAATGCCAATGACGCGAGTTTTTTTTTTTTTCGTGACGCAGCTGCCACATGGCAGAGCTCCCTCCCTTCCACTCTCTCGCCATCAAGTTGGTATTTGTTGGGCATTTGTTTCTAGGCGCCACAAAGCCAAAAAGCAAAAGGAAACAAAAAAAAAAAAAACTTTCCCGCCAAATAACTTAATTTGCCAACAAACGAAACACATGTTTTCTGCCATCTGTTTAACAAAATTTGTGATTTAGCTAAATGGAATGAAAGGATATCCATTGGGGAAAAGAAGCAAGGAATCATAGCTGATATTGGATTTGCCCTACCCAAGGCTCAAGTTCAATAGCCAAAAAATAACTAGGTTAGCAGGTTGACTGTATATAGCATTTCCAGCTCAGCAATCTTTGCAATCTAAATTTAAATTTGCATTTCTGTTTTTTAAATCGTAAATCGGTTATAATGAAAAAATCAACTATATTGAATTTTTCATATAATTCTTCGGCTTAATCTACAATAGTTAGCGCAAATATGCTCGTCAATTTTTATATAGGGTTAACCACTTTGAATTGAACAGACAAATTCCAGGTGTTGATAAATTTTATTTGAGCTAACATTAAACGATTTTTCAAATGACAAAATTGAAAAAAGTAATTTTTAATTAGAGCTCAAAACCCGAAGGGGTTCATGTTGGACGTAGTTAGACCTACATAGTGTCAATTTCAGTCAACCATTCCGAAAAGAAGCCTGAAGGAGAAGAAGGACGTACTTACGATATGTACCATGATTAAGTTGAATAAGGGTCGTCCAACTTTTTGGAATTACGCTTAAACTACTTTGACTTTATTTACTGTGGCGACCATGTGGATATTGAAACATAAAGTGTGCTCAAAAAGAACACCAAGATCATTTATGTGAGAAATTTGATCTAGAACATGATTTTCTATAGAATAGAATACAATATAAGGTACGAGAAAAAGATATAATTTGGCATTTTGAATGATTTAAGAATAGAAAATTATCTGGATACCCATTTCTAGTTGTAACTTCTCTTGATACCTGAGTCTTAAACTTTATTTATAAATAAGATATTTTGTTCTTTGTGATGAAAGTAAAGGACATGTTTTAATGTACCAATCAATTTGACCATTATATAACTCGATAGGTTTGCTTAGTAATTAAAAAAAAAGTTTAAAGTCTTAAAAAAAAGAAAGAAATATCTAATGAACCTTATTGCAAATACATAAGATTTACAACAGATGGCATAATTAGCTTTTAATTGCATTGGATCATCTGGTCACTCTGTTTATGATAAATCTGTATTAGTTCCCTCTTAAAATAGGTATTTGGCAATTTGTTAATTTTGTTTTGTTTTTATCTACAACAAATGCTTGCTTTTTTTATTAAACGAAAATTCTCCCTGATAAACTCTGGTGCATATCTATAGCCGCACCCATTATATTACTTACATAGCTTTGGCTTGGGTCCTCCGGTTATTTTTCGTCCATAAGCTTATTGATTCTTTAAAAAATTACGGACCAGCTTGTCGGAGCGAGCAATTTTTTACCAATTGGCCGAAATGAACAATTTTCATGTCTTACCTTTTTCGAAGCCGGAAAGCATTTTATTTTATTAAAAAAAAAAAATGTACATATTAATTGTCAAATATATTGGCACAAGCGAAATGATCGTTAACCGAACACAGTGCGGCTAAAGATATGCACCAAACATAAAACGGAAATTTAAATATAACGGTAAATTTTGCATTGCCTGTGGTGTTGTTTTGTTTCTTGCTTATCTTATTTTTGATTCGCTATTCATTTCAAATCACCAATTGTTACTATTTCTTCTCTACCTACTCGTACACTGAAACAAATTGGGTGCGGCTATTGATGTGCACCATAGTTTAGTCATCAAATGCACTTGAAAGCTTATGGAAATGACTCTTAGTCGGAATCAAATTGCCAGTTTTGGTTTCGAGCAAGTAATCAAACCGGAACAGTATACCGAATAAAACCGATTAAAACTCAAAACTGGATCGGATCCAGCATTTCGGATTTTGCATTTTTTGAGAATCACTATTCGAGAACCGAAAAGGCCGAAAAGAACCGAATTATCGTACCGTTACAGTTTCGGTTCAAAGTTTTTCCAGCATAAAACGCTAACAAATTTATGAAATTGTATTTAAATGGTGGTCAGTAAGTTTCCCAAAAAAGCACACAGTGAATTTGATATTCCACAAAGTATCAAATATAATCATAGACGCAGGCCAGCAAACCTCCTTAAAATCGGAATGGGTTTCACTAAACCTTTCACCCGTGCTTAGGTCAATTTTATTTGGCTAATTCAGAAAGCAGTAAGTAGCCTGGTATAACTTTTTAGAGATGGCAGATATTACTTTAAAAATTGGGTCAAATAATTTTTAAGTTATAATAAATTGTATTTTTGAGTTGAATTTGAGTTACCCCAAGTTATATATCATTAATACTAGCTCTTAAACTATTTAAACTGATATTTTGTAAATGTAGTTTAAGTCGCTTACTGATTTAATATGCATCACTCTATTAATGTTTTCACCCATTGTAAAGATAAATGTCTATCAGAAAAATTTGAATGTTATATGTTAAAATTCGAGAATGCATGTCAGTGTACTACAACGAATTTAGCTGTACTAAAAAAGTATATCTATAAACAAATAACCAAATTTCCTGATGAATTTTTTTATTGATCATTAAGGTACAGTCTTAACAGTTAGAGCTAGAAATTTAGGATCAGGTTCGATTTGGGCTTCTCAAGAACCCCGAAAATTCTGACTTTGGAGTCGAACTGGCAGTCCTGTTTTTTGCAGTTCAATAGTCGAATAGTCCAATAATCTGTTTCAGTTCATTCCATCTGGTTCTTAGCCGAGCAACACAACTTTAGTTTTCAAAAATTTTCTTAAATTTTTCCTCAATAAATCGGGCCTTTAGGGCAGGTTGGGGTGACAGCAACGTAAGTTATTAATCAACGTTTAATCTGTGCAATCTTTGATGCCAATTGTTGGCAGAGACCCACACCACATTCCCCGCGAGTAGAGCACTTACCTGTTCCTTTAATTTATATCAGCCCTGGACTTTATTTGTCTGGCCAATGAAAATGACTAATTGGAAATAATCACCATTGACTGGTTGGAGAAGTTGCAAAAGTTAAGAAATTCATCTTAAAGTTTAATTTCCTCTCCTTTCTCCTCCCTTAAGATTACACAAACTCATTCATTTCAGCCAATGTTTGTCATTAATTATGAGATCATTAGTCAACTCTTAATGGACCACAATTTGTTCTAGGCTCAAACATTTGACCACCTTGTGCACTTAATTAACAAACAAGTTACTCGACTTTCACCGCAAAGTGCATTTTCAAAATGTTCGTTCAATGTTTGTGTAATTGCAAAAGTCTTTTTTGTGTTTTTGCTTGTTTGGGCTATAGAAACAAAAGCACTGCCAAAGCCGCAGCAACAATTGCCGTTAAACGCCCACACGAAACGGGGTAAGGGAGGGGCGGGGGCTGGCTGGCTACCAGATTGGGGGCGGTAGGAAACACATGTTGCTGTCCCACATTGGACATTGTTGCGGGAAATGCGTTGCGGCGCAGCCAAAGGAAGTTCTGTGGAGGAGAAGCCAAGTAACACGACACTCAGAAAAATTGGTTAATAAATTTGCACAAAAAAATAGAGACAAAATATGGTGGGAAAGGATAAAAGACCAACCAAATTTATTGCCACAGAAAGATAGAAAAGGGTTAGTTTGATAAATATGTAAGTTGGTTTATTTACTTCATGTACACATGGACTAATTTGCATGGCGACCGTGACTAAACTTTAAAACCTTAAAGTGCTAAGCAGACATTTTAAAAATTATAAAAAATTGCACAATGATATGGAATAATTTTCATAATTTTAGTAGGATTCCTGAAACTGATTTAGATGTGATTTAGATTTCGTGTCAGCAAATCATCTTCTTGATAGGTGCTATGTGTCAGATAAACGTTCAGATTAAGTATTTTGTTTGTAAGTTTATGTGACAGATAGTGATATGTATTAGATGAGAAATCGGCCCTAAATCAGTTGACGGAACGACCGTTTTTGCGCTATGTTTTGATTTAGAACAGCTGATTGACCATTTCCACAGAAGTCAAAAAAATACGCGAAATGTCGAAAGAAAATTTATGGAAATCGGATGACTATAGCATATAGCTGCCATATAAACGGTCGGTCAAAAAACTCGTTCTAATGAGAAAAACTTTTTTGTTTTCCATCGTAGCGTCACCAATCTTGGTATATATTAGTATTATATGCATTCACACAATTCTGGAAAAATTTATCAAAATCGGATGACTATGGCATATATCTGCCATATAAATGGTCGGTCAAAAAACTAGTTCTAGTAAGAAAAACTTTTTTGTTTTCCATCGTAGCCTCACCAATCTAGGTATATATTAGTATTTTATGCTTTCACACAATTCTGGAAAAATTGATCAAAATCGGATGACTATAGCATATAGCTGCCTTATAAATGGTCGGTTACATGGCGACCGTGGACTACAAAAAACAAAGGAATTATTGTGGAAAAACTTTTTGTTATCATGGTAGCGCTATTCAAAACTGCAGGTATTTAAAACATCCGCGTACCGGTACCTTTTATTTTTTTGAATAATATTTGGCGCCGGACGCACTAAAAACGAATGGAAAATGACTTATGTATTTCTATGGTCCTCCTTTATTTAAGCAAATGTGACGATAAAACCACAGATAATTGTACTAAAATCTAATGTACGTACCAAATTTTTTGGGTGAGTCGCTTCCAGCTCCTTGTTGCTGCAATATGAAAGCCATCTTAAGACATTCCGGTACATCTCAGCCATTCATCTTTATTTTAGTCTGTTTGGCGCTTGATCAGTTCATTCTTCTTGTGATGTATCTCTATTTTTCGAAAATATCTATACTTCTTAATTTGCATTTCCTACTTTTTAATTTCTTCATTTGAGTTTTCCTAATTTTGAATTTCCAATTATTGATAACCTAATATTGTTTTGTCATATTATGGATATACTCATTATAATTTTTCTACATTTTAAATGTGTTTTTTTAAAAAAAAACATAGGAAAACGTAATGTTGTCAACATAAGTGGCGACCGTGACATTCTAACAGCTAAAGTAACGACTTTCATTTATAGTACCCGATTCTTGAATCGGGTTACTCGGGAATCGTTTACAAAAAAAAGAAGCAAAAAAAAAGCAACTCAAAGGTTTTACCTACTCTCATTTCGCTTTTGTTTTCAAACAATATACATCTAATTTGCTTCGAGTGTATTCAGACGCAACAGCTGCTTGCTGTAATTTGGCATCCTTCCTACGCCTTCGCCCCACGCCACGCCCACTCCGCGCGCCTAATTGCGTCTTTTGGGCCTGACTTGCGGCTGCCTGTTCTTGGGCACATTCTTTGGCGTTGGGCGCCAAATGAAATTTACATTTTGACTTCATTTAACTTGGCAGCTGTGCGTTGCATACTTTGCGGCTTTTGACTTGAATGCTGTGTGTAATTTAATATGAGGAGCTCCTATTTCCGCCTGGCGGAATGTTTGCTTTTCAGTTGTGCCTTTGGTTTGTTTGTCTTTCCACTGCTCAAGGTCATCGCACATTGTTCGCCGCCTCCGTCGTGTCACAGCACACAAAAAAACCATCGTCCAATTCAAAATCCAAAGCCTTGTCCGAAATGGCCTTATGCAATTTTAATTGAATTGCATGCTAAGCCCCGGGGCTTGCCAACACCCACCCACCCAGCCAACCCACCTAACCACAAGGCCAAGTTCGAAATGTTGACAGCTCCCGAGAAAGAAGTGGCAGAACGAAATTTCCATTAGATTTATTGATTCGAAAGACGCGTTGGCCACAGTTGTGATAAATGTATAGTATTTATGTCTGTTTGCACGTTCAATTTAATTTTGTAAGCACTTTGCGGTTCTGTTTGGTCTCCACTCACGTCCGCTGCGCATTTGGTTAACTATAATTAGCATCAAATAATGCCATTATAATGCTGATCCATTAATAATGCAGCGGTCAGGTCCATTCACGTTAGAATGCAATTAAATTCTGATTTATTGCGAAATGAAATTTGTCAAATGCAAACGAATGGAAGTTTTGGTCGCTTCTATTTGCATTTGGGCTAATTATTGATTTTGGTTTTTTTTTTTTTTTGAGGGGAGGGTGTCGACAGGACTGAATCAAATCAAATGTGTCGATGTGGAGCATCAGGAGGCTAAGTGCCTGCATTTAGGCACTGAAAATGCACACGAATCGTTAAAAATGTCAGCACAGGAAATAAAACTGACAGACTGACAGACAGACAGTTATAAATGGGACACAAGTGGTTGGAAATGGAAGTGGAAAGCATTAGCAAATGGTTCTCTATCATTCAAATGGAAATTTAAAAAGAAATTAAGCCCAGGCTCTCCATGAAATGAACTTCAGAAACAAGGCTGAGTATGCACTCATTTTGTGTCACCCAAATCAAATCGATTGATTTGAAACTTGGCCTAAAACATTTGTAGGTATATTCATTAGTCAGGGTTTACGCTGTAGTCTGATGATTTTGCAATTATTCGAACAATTAAAGTCGGACCAAACAAACATTTGTATATTAACGCTGCTCGTAGCTGGAACGAACTACTAAACTATGTAAAAGACATGGGAAGCGTCTCGCAATTTAAAGAAAAAGTATCAGATTATCTTACAAAAAAAAAAAAAAAAATATATATAAATCATAATAATAATTAAACAATATCTAAATCTTAATCTATCTAATCTAAATCTAACAAATAAAAAACAATAAAAAAAAAAAAAAAAAAAAAAAAAAAAAAAAAAAAAAAAAAAACAAAAGTCAGCTTCTGGTGAGCCAGGTGTAACCAGGGTTAATTTGCTAACTAAAAATAGACAAAATACAAAAATTTTACTTATACTTGGCAGGGTTAGGTTGGGTTGCGAGGGTGGAGAGGGACTAGTCATTGCCATGCCATATGTTCTGCCTCTTAACCAAAGAGGGAAAAGAATAAACTTAAGTAGAGCTGGAAGCTCTGGATCAAATGTCTTCAAGAGCTTGAGCAAGTATCCTTATCTCAATCGAAGCTCGGTGGTGGTGCGAAGTCTTGTCCGTTTATCCACAAACCTATTTCCATTTATGTGACGATATTAACCTCACTTTGAACCGGGGTTTAAGCCTATTGCAGTGCCACCTACCGAATTAAATTGTTAATCTAATCCATCTAGGGACCTACATTTCATTCAAATCGGTTCAGCTGTTTAGGAAAAGTTCTGTGACAAACGCTCTTACCATATAATTACATATATATAAAGATTATAAAGATTGCAACATAATTAACAGTTTCTATTTCATTTAATTGTTTCAGGTAATATCCGGTCCTTGGGTAAAACAGATCACCAGCTGGCTGAGAACAGGAATTAGCATTATTAGCAGGACAGATTGAAAACGCAGCGCATGTTATCAAGGGTGAGCCAAGGAGCTGATGATGTTGTTGGATGAATCGTTTCGAGCTGTCTTCACATTAATTAAGTCACCAGCTTATTGGCGATTCGATTGGTGTGGGCAAGCAATTGGTCTCTGTATTTACTAAAGTGTTAATTGATTTGGGAGCAAACCGATGGAACTCCCAGGTTTCTCAGGTGGAGGTGTATTGACGCCTTATATGAGTGCCAGAGGAGCCAGTTTAAATTGTTTGCCTTGGCAAAGCTACGGCTTGCTTTATGAGGTCAGCCCAGATCCAAAATTATGACCAGGCACTTGACAGAAGGCATATCCAGTATGGCTAATTCATTGAGCGCAATTTGTGCTGTCTTGCCTCTTTTGTTGGCGAATGTGCAGTGCTAACTTGTTATGGTTTGACATCAATGTTACAAAGTGACAACCATACCTTAAAGCCGAACAGAAAGAGATTGAGATTGAAATGTGGTTGAAGTTTGTCTGGAAGCTAGAAAGGCTGTGTTTCAAGTAATGGTAAAGTTTAAAAATTCAAAATTCAAACATTTGCAAAATTACCACCTTTAAGAAAAAAAGGGTGAGCTTACGTGGCTTTGATGTGAAACCTGTTAATATACCACAGAGCAAGAGTATTAGAGAGAAAGATTCAGACGCTTCTCTTGTGCTGCTGTTAAGAGATATTAAGCATGTAGATACTTTTGACATGTTGCCAGCGAGTTTAAAATGTTGCTATGGTCTTATAACACATATAGGAAAATACGGTGGTTAGAGCGAGACGGACATTGTCTTGACTGTACTCAAAGAGCGACAATAACAAATAACAGCTGATTAATTGCTCTGTTAAATTGTGGCAACCGAGTAATCGTTCTCTCTAATATTAATGCTCTGTGAATATACCGTAAGAAATGACACATTTGGTCAGGCGATTGGTTGGGAAAACAGTGTTAGAAAACTATGTAAAAAACAATGTTTTAAAAAAATGTTGGAAAATAGAGTTGGAAAATAGTGTTGAAAAACAGTGTTGAAAAACAATGTTGAAAAACAGTGTTGAAAAACAGTGTTGGAAAATGGTGTTAAAAAAATTGTTTAAAAACAATGTTGAAAATCCGGTGCAAGACTTTCGGGTATCATCAACATCACCGAATGTAACTGTACCTGTTTCCCAACACTGTTTTTCAACTCCGTTTTCAAACACTGTTTTCGCATTATTTTTCAACACTATATTCCACATTGATTTCCTAAGGTCAAAGCTCAACTGGTCTAGAACATACTCCTACTAAGTTTAATTGAAATGCCACGGTTGACCAGGCGATTGCTTAGAGTGTATGTTATATCCGTGTGAGCGTTATGCGTTATTTTGAAATTTAATTTTACCCCTTCCAAAAAATCTTCCCTTCCATTGAAGATGTTTCACATAAAAAAAAAACCGGAAAAGAAACATAGATTTGATGGCATTAATCACCCAGCTCTGAGACATGTGTAAAGTATCTGCCTAGTCGGAAAGTCGGATTTTAAAAGTTGTAAAACATTCTTTTTAATTTTTTTAAAATGCATTATTTTTTTTTTTAATACTGAACGTGAAGCCTAAAAAAAATGTATTTGAAAATATTAAGTGAGTACTTGTTTGAATGAACTTAAAGAGGAATATAGCTGTAAAGCCAATATGAATGTTGTTGATTAAGAAACCGGAGAATGGGAAATAAAATCTTTTAAGGTTCTATGACATCAACAAGCACTCAGGTAAATCGAAAGCAATCCATATTGTCGTGACACCATTTAAAGAATTCCAATACTCACAGAGCACCATGGAAAGCATTAAATATCCATGAAGAATGTAAAGACAAGTCAAATTTTTATACCGATTCGACTAAAAGCCCTTCTTGAATTCTTTTATTATTTGAGCTAAGGTGCAGAAACTTACCAAATAAGTAATTTATAGCTTTAACAAGTCGGAAAATCGGTTAAGACTGAATGTAATATAATTCAAAGTTAGTACACTCAGAAAAAAAAACCGTTCTTAATGTACTTAAAACCTTGTTTTTTGTGGAACATTACCCTACTATTACCCGTTTGTTCTTAACAACGAATTTGCTCCGTTCGTTCGTCGGTTCAGAACGGATGGTTTACTTTTGAGAACGTGGGCTTGTTTCAAGAAGGGAAAAAATGAGAACGTATTATGTATAAAAGTAAGAAAACTGTGCTGACTTTTAGAACGCTATTTTTTTCTGATTGTACATAACTAATGTCTTTTATATGTGGCACGACACGAACCAGTGTTCCCAGAATTTGAGAGCAAAACGTTTCTAGATTTGTAAAAAAGATTTCTAGAAATATATAGCTAAATAAAAAGCGAGAAGGGCATCGAAGTTTTAATCGCTGTGACTGATTTAACCAATTGAATCAGTAGCCGTGTTCAGCAAAAGAAGAAGAGATATTTCTTGGTTATTTATGTAGCCTACTTTTCTCTTGTGTTTAATATTATATTTACATGAAGCTTTCATAAATGTCATTTTAACAATACCCCCAAAAGTATGCTAAATAATAAGAGTAGTTTTATTAGGCTGATCAGTGATCAAGTGTCACTGTTGAACGTGCCTAGTGTTGTCCACTGTTGATTACTAAAAATGTCTAAATCGACTGCTAAAAATGGCTGGAAATGGCTAAATTCAATTCAAAATAGCAAAAAAAAAATTGTTAAATTTTTGTTTGCTTAATCAATTGTTTTAATTCATCAAAAAGTGATTGCAAACGGTATCTTCATTTTCTGATTTATTAAACGAATGTGACTTGACAGTTCTAATCATTTTGAACCATTTATTGGCAAATTACACTAGGCAACAGCCAAACTGGCTTTTGGTTGAAAACATTTTATTTATTTTATTTTTAGAAATGGGCTCCCAATAGAAGAAAAAATTAATTTAGATTTTTCTGTGTTGAAAATTGTTTTTGAAGAATTTCGCAATTGTCCGTTTTTTATTTAGTCCGTTTTTTTTGGTAGTTGATTCACATACTTCGCCTTAGTTTTCGTTATTACACACCTATTTGAAAATGTAATATACGAAAAAATAAATAAAATAATAAAAAAGTAAAAAAAAAATTTGGGATTTCGAGGGCTGCTCAAAAAGTTTTCGGCTTGCCAATTAAGGTGTAGAAAAAAGGTGTAGAGGTGGTGGTCATGATTCCGGGACTCCAGGTTATTGGAAACGAAAACGGTAAATGAGGTTATGTTCAGAATTGATGTAATTCCAGCCCGTACCTCAATCATATTTTTCAATATTTTTTTGAAAAATTGGCGGGCATTTAAAAAAAAAATATGATTTTTCAAGTTCTTTCAGTAGGATACATTTTACGAACGATCGGTCTTATGTCAGCTATAAGATATAGTCAACCGATTTTAAGCATATTTTGTAGATCTAATATAATGATTTTTTGTGTGTTCTACGAAAAGTGTCCTGTTAAATGGATACTGTCACTTAACAGTGTTCGCTAGCGCATGCGAAAAAAAGGTGTTCCTCCATAAGGGAAATTGGTTCGCCTTTTTTCTCTGTCTTTGATGTTTGCTGTTTGCATGGAATATATGACTTGACGGTTATTTACGAGCTCTGGTCACAGCATGCGTGCAGAGTTAATCGACATTTGCAGATATTGCACTCAATCAAATGACTTTGACAACAATTTTAAATGCAACTACAACAACTTGAAATTTTAGAATTTAAAAAAACAAATCCAAATTTCCAGACTTCATAACCGAGTGGCAAAAAAGGTTGTGCATTCAAAATGCTAACAGAATCAGAGTGCATGACACACGTGTTTGTTGCTCTCTGGCACTGCCCACACGATTCGACACACCAATTCCCTTTGTATGCTCAACGACTTGTCCAGACCATAAAAGTTACTTGCCCATTTGTGCTCAGTTGTTGAATTGGGCTGAGTTTTCCGTCTGCTGCACTTGCATCCAACTGCAATATATGCACATACAGATGCAACTACTCGTATTTATACATAATTCATCTGCCTTGCTGCTCGTATCATTGTGCCACAGCAGGTTGAATGCAACCTGGGCGCATAATGAAAGATTCCATTCTTGATACATTTTTGGCTTGTGCTCAAAACTCAAACTGGGGGGAATCTGTATTGTTGTTTTGTTGTTTAAGGCCATGGCCATTCTCTCTAGCCTCCTCTAGTATCTCACCCGATGTTGCTTTGTTTTGGGGCCAAGCAACAGAGCCAGAGACTCAACCTGGGGGCTGTAATTACAACGTTTCCTCGACCTGGCCAGGGCGCTGCCTCAATTGGCCATTGTCGAGGCAGCGGCAGCAGCAGGAGCAGGTGCGGGTGCAGGTGCATGGCTGGGCATTGTGTTGTTTGGGGGCCAAACAATTGCAACTGGCCTCCCCCACCTCCGGAAGCGAGCTTCTTCTCCGTCTGTCTATCTGTTTGTGCGAGCGCCCCCCGCACCCCCCACCCCCGTCCGGTTCGTCTTTAGTTTGTTAGCTGTCATTGTGTGGCCTAAACTGGCGTCGCCGTCGCCCCGTGTCATATCGTGTCTCTTGGCTCCATTGTTGGCATTTGCGCTGCGGGGCGCAACTAAATTGATAAATGCACCTGGCTAACTGCATGCCAGAGTCGCCCAGCAGCTGTCAGGATTGGTTAGCATTGCTCGGCTTATGTATGTATGTATGTAGGAGTCGGTTTTTGTGTCTGCCGGGGCCATTTGCTCGTTTGATTTTGATTGCTCATCCACAATAATTTAATTGATATGAATGGGGCAAGCAGTTTGGGGCAGAGATGTGGGTATACGTGTTCGTATTTGTGTGAAACAGTTTTTGTTTTTGCATAAAGTTCAAGTATTCAGATAGCCCCAAACTTCTTATCCCGATGGCTGCGGCGTAGTGGTAGTTTTTTTTTGGAAAGATTCTTCAGCCGTCACTTTCACTGACACTGGCATTAGCTGCGAAGTAAGTAGTCAGAAAAATGCTACTCGATTAATCAGTTATTTTTACTGGCGACGGATCGTGGAAAAGAACAAAGACTTTTATTTCAAAGTGAATAAAGAATTCATGATTTATTTAAAGAACATTTGTCCATTGACTATAAATCCCAATTCGGAAGTAACATAATTCAACTCGGTATTTCAGTTCAAGGATTACTTAATTTTAAATAAAATAAAAGAAAAAAAAATGATTATGATAGAAAAAATGTATCTCTTTTCATATAACAAGTAAGAGCGCTGCAGCCGGCAGTAATATTAACTTGAAACCGTCATCATCCAAATTGAAAATATGGAAAAACTTTCAATTGTTGAAGTCAATAACAAGCGACAAAATGTGTTAACTGGCACAAGTGAACTGCACCGCCAAAGCTGCACAGAAATAGCAGAATCCGCTAACAAAAAGCAACCCATGCTTAATTATTTCATATTGTTTCATCGGTTCTGGGTAGACTTCGATCAGGATTATGACTGGGCGGGATAGAAATTTATGTCCCGCTCCCATCTCAAATATATATATTCTTCGCTGAGCGGAACTTTTTTGCGACCAAACTCTTCTTCAGTGGATTAATGAGGCTTCATGACAGTCCCTCCACGTCAAGGATTCGTGTGTTGGAGCCGTTCAAAAATAATTTTAATAACTAGCTAGTTTTAGCCGGTTCGAGGTCATATAAGTTATGCTACTGCATAACTATGGAATCAGTACACACACACAATACCATAAAGGAGGCTTTGGATAACTATACAGCTGTTTCACAAGGATCCCACCTTCTTCTTCAGTAGTCTGAAGCAAAAGATTCCTTATGACATGAAATGCCTTAACTAGTTGGGGAGCCCAAGACCAGCAACGTGCAAAACTCGCTCTACAGTTCGTTTCGTGTTAGTGTGTGTTCCCCATGGTCTTTATTGCATTAGTGAGAGGGATTTTCCTCCTACTACTTACTAACACAGTGACTAATACGTTTGTCTATACACTCAGAGAAAAAATCGAGCAGATCGTGCTTGATATCAAGCAGATTTCGTGTCAGAAGTTCGGCAAGACAGAATCTTCTTGGATCCAAAAAGAAAATACTGAAATTAAGCATGAATTTTGAAGCTCGATCTGCTCGGTTTTAAATTTAGTCGGCTTCATTTCAAGCATGATTTATTCTCGAATTCAAGAATAGATCTTCTTGAATGTAAGCATTTTAGAACAAAGTTGCCAGAGAGCGAGAGAACGAAATGCTCTCGTTTTAAACGCCTCACCTCTCTTGCTACCAAACTCAAATCGAGCGCACAAGTCTTCTCGATTTCAAGCAGATTTCTTCTTGAAAATTCAAGACGAAAAAAAACGAAATTGAAGCCGATTTCAGTCTTGCCTAATCGTGCTAGATTTCTCTGGGTGTATAAATATAAACAAACACTTATCTTCCAACGCCATCTTGACGCCGACATCAAGATTTCGCAATGAAAGCGGAAGAAATGCGAAAACAATAATTGCGGACGCCCAGACCAGCATGGACTTGCGCCTATCGTCCTTAATCGATTACAAACGACGCATTGAGAAAATGATGAAAAATTATCTTGACTGAAACAATTCATAATTTTTATTTATTTTCTTGAAGTTAATATTATAAACTTCAATTAAAAAATCTCCAAATAAAAGAAAAAAATCCAAGAAGATTTCTTATGGGACTCGAGCATTTTTTATGCTCACTTTGAAGAATATTTATGCTTGAATTGGAGATTTTTTCATGCTTCCTAGAATTCAAGAATATTTCATGCTTACTTTCAAGAAGATCTATTCTTGAATTTGAGAATAAATCATGCTTGATATGAAGTCCACTAAATTAAAAACCGAGCAGATCGAGCTTAAAAATTCATGCTTGATTTTAGTATTTTCTTTTTGGATCCAACAAGATTCTGTTTTGCCGAACTTCTGACACGATATCTGCATGATATCAAGCACGATCTGCTCGCTTTTTTCTCTGAGTGTACCAACGACCTTTTAATTATTTCTAACTTTAAAGAGATCTACAAAGGAACGACAATAAATTATTTGTTTTAATAAAACAGGATGAATGAGAGGATAACATATGATAGTATAGGTTAGAGTTTAAACAAGAGTCCGTGATGAGCGTAGTTTGTAAGGCAAGGCTGTAGATAAATAGAATAAAAATTTATAATATCGCGTAGATTGATTAGGCGCAATCTGTGTTCGTTAGCAAAAATAAAGAACTTTTTTTTGAACCGATTCCAGTTGATCTTGATAATTATGATAATAGGGCGACCAGACATACGACACATAGTCAAGAAATGGCCTTACTAGGAAGACCTACCGTTGCTTAGTGTCACTAAATTCTTTAGATTCCTTAAATTCTTACAAAACCAAGAACTCCCATAGCTTTGTTTGTGATGACCGATATATTACTATTAAAACATAACTTGGCTATAAATTACACACCCCTATCGTCCACTTTATAAAATTGTTCAATCGTATAATCATACTCATTAGGTTTGATTCAAGAAAAGGTCATACACTTGCACTTGCCTTCTCTTTTTTAGTTTAATTGTTTCTGTCACGGTTTTCCCCGGCGTTAAACGCTTACAAAATTATGAAATTGTATCTTATTGGTGGTTGGTCAAGTTCCCAGAATTGCATACAATGTAATTGATATTCCATAAAATATCAAAAATTCTTGTTCCAGTCGTTTCAGCTTAACAAGTATCGTGGGATTACTTATATTAAATTTAGATTCTGTGTAACGTTTTTTTCGAGTCTTAGGTTTTAAAATTACCGTTACTTACTTACAGAATCATTGACGGTAACTTAAGTTTTGGAAGCGGAATTGAAATACGGTTCGGTTTGATTCTCTGCTGAAAGCAGTTGAAAAGCAATTGTATACCAGATTTCACCAAAAACATCAAAACTTGGAATAACTATATTGAAGACTAACTCAGTGTATAAGCGATCACAGTTGCGTAACAGTTTCTTCCATTTTTAGCAAAACTCAACAAATTTACATATTTTCCTTGAAATTTTAACTTTTGTAATGAAAATCCGAAAAAGCAATTTAACTCAAGTTCAATCTAAGTTTATATTTGGATAATCGTGACATAACAGCCTTGAAATGACACTGAATAAGCACAAACACCAATTGAATCGATTCTGCTGCTTCTGATTCTATTTGTGATGCTTCACTTCCACTTCGGTGGAGAGGGGGAGTGGGGGCACTCTCTGTGCCAGTTCCACTGTAGGCCAAAGGTCAAGTGCTTCGTTGACGACGACAATTTGCCTGCAATTTGCGTGTCAGTTTTTTTTTTTTTTTTTCGGCATCATATTGCTAAATGCCTTCATTAAAACTGGAAAGTGAACAGCGCGCTGCGCTTGCTGCCAAAAAGCACCGCGCGAATCTGGTGACCTAGGCAGGTGGGCGGCTAGCGAATGGTAGCCGGAGCGGGAACCCAAACAGGAGCGGTTGGTGAACAAAGCGTGCGAATGGCACAAAGGCGACTGAAAGTGCTTCAGCATGCATATGTGCGAGTGTGCATTAGTGCCGCTGACATGACTCCATGACGGGTTGGCGTGAGGGAGGTAGGGAGGGGCTAAAGGGTGTCAAAGCGCTGCGTTTGCCGTTTGCCGCGTTCTAAGGACTCGTCATCTTCAGCCTTATCCTCGCTGTTGTTTTCATTTTTCACTTTGTCCTTTTATGCATTTTTTCGGGCGCGCACAGTTCTAAGCCAACTGACAACATCAAGTGCTTTACCTCTTGCCTTGGCAATTCAACAACATTCAGCGACAACAAGTTGGCAATGTCGCGGCTCACAAAAGTAGGCAATGCTTTATGTCAGTCAGTTGGTCTCTGACACACACACACACGCACATTGACATTGAAGACCTGAAGAGCCTGGCTGGCAATATGACATTCGATTTGAATTCCTTTTACAGAACTCACGAAAATCACGAACAGAAAACCCTTATATATATATAAGCCCACTTTTCTGTTACATCATTTTATATGAAAAGCAAAGCTCGCTTATATCAGTAGATCGAGCACATAGTAGAAAAGCCTCCTTTGTGGTATTGTGTGTGTAGTACACACTGCGTACCGTAACTTATATGATCTTATATGAACCAGTTAATACTTGCTAGTTTGAAAAAAAATAAACCTGAACCAAGGTACATCGACCTTATGAATCCGCTCCGTGAACCTTTAAAGTTTTGCAGGCTTGAACCTTAGAGTGAATCCCTATCGAATTTTAGGAGATTTGCTTTGTGCCTTCACCGATTTTTATATACCCGTGCAGTTTCTTTAATTTGTATTAGCAAAAGTTTTCCTGGTTTCTCTTCGCTTAGAACGAGGCTGATTGAGTGATTTCGCAAGATGTTCAACAGATGGCGCTACTTTCTGTAACCATTTGGTTACCTGAATGGTGGTAAACCAATATTAACTACACTAATTTATTTAGTATTCTTAAATAGTCTTTATTTGATATTGTATGAGATACGTTCTGTCTCTTGCAGCCGAAGTCTTCTTCGTATTAGAGGTGATACATGAATCTTAATAATTATCGATAGATCAGTGTGGCCAGATCCGCCACAACCATGTGGCATCACCCGATAGATCATGCTAGGCGATAGCTGCAGCCATCTATCGATATTATCTACGATCTATCGATCCTAAGTTTGCCCCATCGCTAGTCCGCCATTCAGAATTGGAATTTTATCATCGCTCGACTCGCTCACATAATATTTAAGCATTATTAGCGTGTAAATATATATTAATAAAGATAGTTACTAAAGATAACTAAAACCCTTTTGGCTGACCGAGCCTGAGCACGATGTTTTATGGGAGTTATACGACATATTTATCCGATTTTTATCAAACTTAGCAAAGTTGTGTTAAAGCAAAGCAATAATAATAATAAATAATATTTAAAATAACGTATTAGAGCGAAGCTCTTAAACGGACGTTCGGCTGGGGGACTAAAACGAGAGAAATTTTGACTTTGATTTCTTTGCGACAACTTTTTTGCGTGAGATTATTTTTGTTTTTGCGTTTTGTTTTTATTTGTGCTGATATTCGTTTGCATTGAAAAAGCACAAGCTAGCGCAACCATGCACACACATACAGGGATCTGGGATGTGGGATCAGGGATTTGGGATCAGTTATCTGGAATCAAGGATGGATCTCGGATCTATAATGTGGGATAGGGGAACTGGGATCAGGTATCTGAGCTCTGAGACCAGGGGTCTGAGATCATTGATTAGGGATCTGAGATCAAGGATCTGGAATCAGGGATCTGAGATTTCTCGGATCAGGGATGGATCTCGGATATGTAATCTAGGATCAGGGGCCCGGGATCATTAATTAGGGATCTAGGATCAAAGATGTGGGATCTGGGATCAGGGATCCGGGATGGACTAAGGATCTGATATCTGGAATAAGGGAACTTGGATCAGGTATCTGAGATCAGGGGTCTGAGATCTGTTATAAGGGGCCTGGGATCATTGATTAGGGATCTGCTATCAAGGATCTGGTTTTTGGGATCAGGGATCTGGAATCAGGGATCTGAGTTTAGGGATCTCGGAGCAGGAATGGATCTCGGAGCAGGGATGGATCTCGGATCTGTAAAAACTTTTTCGTATTCGAACCTGTTTTTGGATTGATCGTTCCGATGGCAGCTACACGCTATAGTCACCCTATTCGGCCGGTTGCGACAAAAGTGCTGCCTATATATATATAAAAAAAAAAAAAAAAAAAAAAAATTAAGGATGACATCGTAGTGACTGGCGCATTAATTTATAAGTTTCAATGTACTTGTCGCGCTGGGCTAGAATACCAATAAAATAAAAATAAAAAAAAATATATGCATTTCAAGACTTTTTGGACATTTTGGACAAAATAGCTTCAAAACTGAGGGAGGAGATAGCATTGAATGAGTCGGATAGATTGACTTGGCCATATCGACTTATACTTTATGGGGTCGGAGATGATTCTATGATTCTGAACTATGTTGAAGGTGAACCACATTGTAACTATTTTAGCTGTTACACAGGCAAAAAAACTGTAATAAATCATTAACGTCGCATGTTTTCCGGTTTATGCTTATTTTAAATTTCTTTTGTTTCGATGGTAAATGATTCGCACATGTAAAGTTTCTAGACTAACATGTCCGATTCCGAAAATAAATAAATCTAAGGCGCTATTTGGTCTAGGAAGAGAGAACAACTCCCTATAGTTTTTATGTGGGGTTCTTAGGGGGACACTGCCTAGTAGGAACACACGCCGCTCGTCATCAGACAGGACTTGGGCAGAAGCTGCATAATAGTGGCTGAAGAGGAGTGTACAGCATCTCTTCTGTCATTCTGTCTCTAAGAATAGATGTTGCCTTACTGCTAAAAGTTGTGCTTCTTTGTAAATGGTTCACAAGGAAATGCCCCTGTGGGCCTTACTTCGCCCAAGTGAAGTACGGGGATTTCCCCGCACTTCCAGCATTCCAATCTAATCTAACTTAAATGCCTGTTTTTCTTGATGCGCCGCCCATCAGTTGTCGCTTAACGTTGTATTACCAGCTTAACACTGTCCCTCAAATTGTTTATTTTTTTTTCTGCATTAAATGGAGCAATCTTTTAAAACTGTTCCACGTGCCTCAAAACTTTTATTACCCACTTTGGGCTATCAATGGCTCTATTTGCTGCGTGTTCTCCCGCTTTTTTTTTTGCAATTTCCCCTGGCCATACATAGCCAGAGTGTTGTTGGCCGACAACGACACATTGCCATACTAACACCATATACACGCGAGCCAAAAGCTGTGGGAAAACAAAACTAAAACGCGGCAGCTGCTGGCGGGCATGCGTGAATGAAACTGGCTCTGGCTATCGCCATAGATCCTGTTGGGTTGTGGGTGTCAGCCAGAGACAACTTTTCGCCGATGCCCAGCAGGCGCACGGCCATGCTCTGACCCCAATCTCAGTTCAAATGGACACGCAGCGTCCGACTGACGTGCGCTAATTGATTTCAAGACCCGAGGGCCCATAAAAAAAGTTGCAATGCGCGCGCCAATGTCACAGACAACAAACAGCTTAATTATGTTTCGAGTTTGGCCAATTGTGTGTCATTTGCCAAAACGAAAAAAAATAATAAGTGCCAGGCCAGCAAAACAGCTTCGCCGAGGCCAAGTTAATTAATTTTTATTTTCCTCTCCCGGCATCTCGCGCTGGCGTCAGGTGGAAAAGTTTCCATTCAATCAACTGTAGCGCCGTAAACTAAGAAAGAACTTTGAACTTGAAGTTTTGTTGGCTGCCACAGACAGGGCCAGTGCCAGTGCCAGCGCCAGCACCAGCGCCAGCGCCTGCGTTTTAATTAGGCTAATTAATTTTTCGCACAAAAAACCCCAAACGCAAAAGTTGGTTCGGTGTCGGAGCTAATGCGTAAGCAGCTGGATAAAAAGTTTACGCAGGGCCAACCAAAAGAGAAGTTGGCGATGCAAAATCCATACAATATAACAATAGTTGAACAGTTTTATGGGGTGGTGGGGGGATTAAAAGGAACACGAACATGAAAGCGGGGAGAGAGTCAACTAAGCAAGGTCACCGATCAAAGTAAAATAGTTGAACAAATTAATTTGTTTTGCACAAATATGATAATACACTAGGTCAAAGTTGAAGTTATATATTCCTTATATAAGGTCTGACTATATAGAAATGCTGTTATAGTTGTTGACTAGTAAGTCTTATATAAAGCTCTTTTTTACACTAATATTTTACAGTGCCTGTGAGCGAGAGAGGTAGTTTGTCATGGTTCAGCTTGTCCTTGAGTTTCTGGCATTCGATTTTTGATTTCCTGCCAAATGCAGTGGGATTCTGCCATCTGCAGTTTATCCGAGTCACAGCCGGTTTCTCTAGGTTGCTGTGCAGCGTTCTTAGAGAGATGTTTACTTCCTCATTCGACAGCCTGACGCCTTCTCTTTTCCTTCGATGAATTTATGGCACTGAAAATAGTTTTGAAACTAACCACAGATGATTGCATAGATCTTATCGCCACTTGACTATCAACGCAGTTATTTATTGTCTCATATTGCGTGTTGATGTGTAGCCTTCCAGATAGCGAATACTTACGCCTGAAATACGCTTTACTGATCAGACAGCTTATACGACAGCCTTGTCTTTGAGCCTGTTTAATATACAGCTGCTCCTACACCAACATCCCGAATCTATACATATAGATGTTTATGTTGCGAGTCTGGTCACACTCCTGTTTCCTGTTTTATCTTTCAGTTCTCGGTATGCTGAATTATACAGGTAGCCTAGCGCTGCCAGGTTGCCTGTCACCTGCGCGGGGGTCTATTCCGGGTACAGTCTCGAGTGCTAGAGTTAGAGTAGACCTTAGCGCCCTCTTCATGCAGAAAAATGACCAGTTGATTGAAAATTAGAATCCAGAAAAACACAAGCATCGTTTTACAAGCATAAAATGATTGGCATAATCAAGTCGATCGCTTCGCTCATGTAATAACCGTTAAAGTTCTTTTGAGGTTATTGCTTACAGAGTGTCAAAAATTGATTTTCTTTTTGCTTAAAAAACAATTCAGAAGATAACGAAATTGAAATAAATTATGCTATCCTTTTGGCACTCATACGATTGTGTCTGCAAACTCTACACTAGGCAAACGAATCAACAACAAATTCCTAAAAAAATTTAACAAATTGATTGCTTTCGCTATTTTTAAATTTTTTCCAAAGGAGGTCGAGCAGGCTTAAGAAAGCTTCATGCATATCTCTGGTATGTATATAAGCGTTGGCAAATAACAGTCTGGCTTGACCGACCTTTATACTTATTTTGAATGGGCGTTAAGGAACCCAAGGATCTAGCACGCAGAAGTCAGCGGAGTATTCAGGTGGATATTATTTGAAAACATTCATTACTATCCCAGCCAATCATATCTGGAGCGCTCCTAAACCGGATTGAAACGCGAGTCCCTAGCAAACACCCCTTAGGAGTGTTTAAGGAGCGTTCCTACGTAGTTAAGATGGGGTCCGCAAGAGAACCGCATGTGAGCGTTTATTGAGTTTTAAAATACGTAAGTAGGCTGAGCATTTGCTTTTCCAGGAATTGTCAAGCATTTTCACAGTTATCCAAGTTTATTCGAGCATTCTGGGACTTCGAAATCACTCTTTTAAGAAGTCCCTGAGGAACAATTTTAGAGCGAAGCTCTTTAACGGACGTTCGGCTGGGGGACTGAAACGAGAAAAATTTTGACTTTGCTTTCTTTGCGACAACTTTTTTTGCGTGAGATTATCTTTGTTTTTGCGTTTTGTTCTTATTTGTGCTGATATTCGTTTTGCATTGAAAATGCACTATCAAGCGTAACCATGCACACACATACAGGGATGTGGGATCAAGGATTTGGGATCAGGTATCTGGAATCTGGGAGCAGGGATGGATCTCGGATCTATGATCTGGGATCATGGGTCTGGGATCTAGGATCGTTAATTAGGGATCTATGATCAACGTTCTGGGATCTGGTGTTTGGGATCTGGGATCAGAGATCCGGGATGGATTCAAGATCTGGAATAAGGGAACTGGAATCAGGTATCTGAGATCTGGGATCAGGGGTCTGAGATCTGGTATCAGGAGCCTGGGATCATTGATAAGGGATCAAGGATTTGGTTTTTGGGATCAGGGATCTGGAATCAGGGATCTGAGATTTGGGATCTCGGATAAGGGATGGAACTCGGATCTGTGATCTATGATCACGGGCCCGGGATCATTGATTAGGGATCTAGGATTAACGATCTGGGATCTGGTTTTTGGGATCCGGGATGGAATCAGGTATCTGGAATCTGCGATCAGGGATGGATCTTGGATCTATGATCTGGGATCTAGGATCAACGATCTGGGATCTGGTTTTTGGGATCAGAGATCCGGGATGGACTTAGGATCTGGAATAAGGGAACTGGGATCAGGTATCTGAGATCTGGGATCAGCGATCTGAGATCTGGTATCAGGGACCTGGGATCAAGGATCTGGTTTTTGGGGTCAGGGATCTGGGATCAAGGATCTGGAATCAGAAATGGATCTCGGATCTGGGATCAATGATTACGGATCTGGTTTTTGGGGTAAGGGATCTGGGACTGGTAGAAGTACACTATTTCACACCATTTGATATAAAATAATAATAATAAAATATCTTTTTTATATTTTTATGCAAAAATTCTTATTTTGATTCTGATTTTTCATCGTAATGAGCTTCGCTCGTTCCGTGTGTTCCACGAAACACACTTCTTTTTCTCATATATGTCAAAAAGGTCTTTCTCTCCGGCGGATAAGCACCTTTGGGACTATTTTAGGAGCCTCCCTAGGAGGGTATAGGGAGTCCTAAAGCGGACTACGCTGGTTGGCTGGGATATAAGTAAGCAATTGAAGAATTTCATTCGGATATAATCAAATTTTGAACTTAGAATCTGGCTAGAAAGAGTTATAATCGTCCTACTCATTATTTATCACCCGAAATTCGAGGTGTATTTGAAATTCCCACACTTTGCTGTATTCATCCTCTGCATTTGATCAGTTTGCTTATTTTATAAATGCTCGATCTGCGTATGGTATTCACTTACTTACATGCCAAATCACGTGGCTGTATCTCGTATAAACTCTGATATCGACTTGTTCATACTGACAGACAGACGGACATAAATACTTTATATAAATACTTTAAGGGTTCGAAAGTATTTCGCTTCATACACTTGCACAACTTTATGATAACAGGGGTTAAAAAAATATTAACAGCCACCCATCCGTGCCGCACACGTCCCAGCAACACCCAATTAATTTTGCTATTTAGCTGCAATCACGAATAATACTTCATTTAATTATTTCATTTTTTTGCTTACTTGGCAAAAAAAATGTATTTTGCTGATTTTTGGGAAATTTCAACTTTGACTAAATGACACAATTGCAGTGCGACTCTACACGGACTGCAAAAACAATTAAATAAACTTTTGAAATATGCCAGATGGAATAAAATGAAAATAAATTGCTGCTTGGACACTAAAAGCTTGTTGAACCTTTACACACACTTCACTTGGTTTTACCACTTTAACAACCGCCTCACATACGATTAGCTGCTGCCTCCTAGATTGATCTACATAATCAGTTGTTGTAACACAGTTTCGACCCATCTGGCCCCTGCCGGAAGGGCATGGAAGGCGAGTTGACAAACCCGTTTAGGAAGTGGAAGTTGAACGACCAGCAGCGGCGCACACAAAACGCAGGAAGGAAAACGGAAGTATGTAATTTAAGCAGCGGGCAAAATGCGATGACGGAAACGAGCAAACCAAAAATGCAACAAGCAGCAAAAGCCGCCAATGACCAGCACCCTGGCCCAGTCCCAGTCCCAGCCCACAACCCGCAACCAGCAAGCAGAACCAGACCAATCTGACCATCGACAAACGTCACAGGTGGCCTGGCCAGGAATGTTTTGGCCGGGAGTGCTTGGCGGGGAGGGCGGGGGGACGCATTTAAATGCAGTGCCAAATATGCAAAACGACCAAATGCACTTAGTCGATACTGAAGCTAAAGCTCAGGCTGGCAGGCGGCAAGCTGTTAAACTTGCCCCCGGTCAGGCAAAACGAAGTCCGAGTCGTACTTGTCCGTATGTAAATTGTGCCAACTTGTGCGCTCAAAGAGCCGAAAAATGACATCCATGGAGAAGCGGCAGCAGGACGAACAAAACATTTATGGGCAAAACAAATGGCAGGCAGTCCCTGGCATCGACTCAAGTGGCCATAATGGCATAGATGACGACGTGCAGGAAGCGTCTGTTGTTGTTGTTGCTGTTCTTGTTGCTGTTGTTACAGTTACTCTCGACTGTTGCCTGCCGGGGGAAGTGTCACAGGAAACCGGAAGTGCGGCAGATAGCAAAAGCAAAAGTTGGCTACGTCCCAGTTGGAGGACAACGACACCAAGCTTCTGGGCTCTGGGTGAAGCCATTCTTCATGTGGCTAAATGAAGAGACTTATGTGTGTCTAACATCAATTCTGGATGACTTACATTAAGTTGGACACTTTTTTTTTTTGTTTTTTTGGCTAGATTTCTCTTCAAAGGGAATGAAAATATAGAAGACTTTAGAGCTTTGACTTTGTGATTCGAATGATTAGTGAAGAAGCGTTTTTTTAAAAAGATTTAAAAACAATGCTCCATAGCTACACTCGACGACTTTCAGTGATCTGATCTTGACCTAAACCACCTTGATACTTCTGCTGGACAATGCAATTCCTAATGCACTAAGCAGCATACGAGATCACCTCCAAATTGGGCTTGAAGACGTAAGAAAATCTAAACCATTTAGGCAGCAGGAACAACCTGTCACTACTTAGAATACCAGGCCAAAAAAATATTCCCGTAAATTTAATAGCTGACGAGCTGGCTCAAGGTTGCAGCCGCCGCATTGGACAGAGCTACTTAGAAACTTAGAACAATCTCCAGGGTAAACACCAAGGGATTGAGACAAGCGAAAGCATTGGGCGTGTTTAGCAGAGACACTTGATCACTGATCAGCTTAATAAAACTGCTCTTATTATTAAGCATACTTTTAGGCTTTCGTTGGAGTTGGCTCGTTTTCGAAGACCCACACGGTCGATTTCTGTTTTGATTCGGGCTCATAAGCATAGAGCCATGATTCGTCACCTGTGACGATCTTATAAACGTCTTTTTGGAACACCGCGATTATATTTTTTCAAATTTCTTTGCACCAATCCACACGAACCTTTTTTTGAGCGATTGTCAAATTGTGCGGGATCCAACGAGAACAAACCTTTTTTACGCCCAGGTGTTCATGCAATATCGAATGTATGTTGGTGGAAGAAATGCCCGAGGATGCCTCTATCTCACGGTATGTCACATGACGATCTTGCATTATCAGTTCACGCACGGCATAAATGTTTTCTGGCACAACGACTGTTTTTGGACGACCTTCACTACCTTCGTCTTCGAGCGAGCGTCGCCCGCGATTGAATTCATTTAACCAATTTTTCACAGTGCTATAGGATAGCGCTTCATCGCCATACAAAGATTTAAGTTCTTTGTTGCACTCTTGTCGTGATAATCCACGTCGAAAGTTGTGAAAAATGATTGCACGAAAATTTTCACGAGTTAATTCCAATTTTCTGTCGAGGTAAGTTTTTGATTAATCGTTAATCGATATCAAACGTGTTCATACATAAAATAGTTGTAAGGAGCTTTTATCGATAAAAGTCCAAACTTTTTTTGGGAAAAGGGCAATTGGTCCTAAAATGGCTAGAAGTGACCTAGGCCAGAAACTTAAATAGCAACCCACGTATCAGTTAATACCAGAACCAAATAGACCATTTTGCTTTTTTGAACCCATACCGTGGGGACCACCAGGCAGACCCAAAGAGACCTGGAGAAGGACCGTCGATTAAGAAGCTCGAAGTATTGGAAAAAATTGGGATGAACTCAAAGCAACGGCAAATACTAGAGTTTGGTGGGGAGGAGGATCGGTTAATGCCCTGTGTCCCAAAATAGAAGAAGAATGATATTTCAAGAATAACATTTTTTTTAATGCTGCCTTTTAAAGCTATTGTAGGGCTCTGAAAATCCAAATGTTTTTAATGAACAACATTTTAGCCGTGGGACAACTTTTCTGTTTAACACAGCACCACAAAAACTTTGCTGCCAGTCGTTTTGACCCAAAAACCTTGGTAAACGCATAAAGTATGACAATTTAGCTTACATTTAACCCCACAATTCCCCGGCCCCGGCAGTACATGAATAAGCAAAAACCAAGAGCAGACAAAAAGCCCAAAATTTGCTGCGACTGCAGTTGAGAGATTGTGAGCTGGAAATCGGGATCAGTGCCAGGCTCCTGCTTTTGACAGATGCCAAAAACTTAAGCCCGAGCCTAAGCCACAGTCAGAGTCAGAGCCAGAGCCAGAGCCGTTGGCTCATGTCGCTTCAAGTCGGCGAGCTGTCACCTTGAGGGACCCACTTACAGTGCGTACAGTGCGACTGTCAGCCTATGACCTGGCAACGCAAACAAAAACCATTTTGACCTTTGCCACAGCAACAAGAACAACATGGCCCAGCACTTGTCCACCCTTTTGGCCTCGTCATTGTTTGCCCCAAAGCCCCAAACTGGCAATAAACTTGTCTATTTTAGTAGCACACAGCACAAAAAGAGATGCGAGCGGGCGAGCGGAGGGTTGCAAACTATGCCAAGACATTGTTGAGCTGTTTTTAGAGAGCAGTTCGTATGCTTTTGTTCGTTTGCGGTAAGCTCAATTTGAATTAAATTCAATTTTTTTTTGCAAATCTTTTCTTCAGCCTTTTCTCTCCGTCTCCCTTCAAGGTTGCGAAACTGGCAAATAGCAACAAAAACAACATAAAGCAGGCTGCAGCCTTTTTGCATTTGCCAGCGGCCATTAGGCACTATTAAAAGGCAGAGACCATCCACTGTACTCCCCACCCGGCCCCTCGCCCCTTCAGCACTCCCTGCAGTGCACAATTTCTGTCATTTCTTTCTCGGTTGGCCTGATTTTTTTCTGTGTTCGAAAAGCTGAAATGAAAAGCAGTCCAAAAGAGTTGCCTCGCAATTAAGAAATTTTGTCAGTTCGCTCTCTCGTCACGAATGAATTGAAATGCATTCAATTGAACAGAAAATTTTGAAATCTGCGCAGCACAAAAGGCAACTAACAAACCGGCAAAAGGCATTCCTTTTTACCTTGTAATGTGCGCATAATTATAAACAGAAAAAGGCCAAGTAAATATACAAAAATGAATAGAAATGAAATAAACAACCAAAAATTTGGATAAGTGTGGGAATTTGGGCAAAAAAGAAAGACGCTGTTCGAGTGCACGGAGTGCAACATACTGTGTTTCCTTGTTTTTATGGAAGTTATGAATGGGCATTATCACATACTCCAGTCACGCTGTCACTGTTACCAGGCATAGAAGAAAATGTCTTCTCACTTTTTCTGAAAATATTGCTTCATGGCACTTGTGCAGAATTGGAAATGGTATATTAAAGTTATCCTTGACTATACCCGAAATTAAAAAGGCAACCTTCGTTATCTGTAACCATATTTGGGAGGCTTGAGAACAGTATAATAGCTTATTCGCCGGCATACCATATATTTCTGCTGATCTATCTGAAATTCGATTTGTTAGCTGAATGAGGTAATCAAATTGAATTTTCAATTCAATGCGTGGGTTGCTATTTAAGATTCTGGGCTGGGTCACTTCTAGCCATTTAAGGACCAATTGGCCTTTTCCCAAAAAAAGTTTGGACTTTTATCGATAAAAGCTCCATACAACTCTTTCATGTGTGACCATGTTTGATATCGATTAACGATTAATCAAAAACTTACCTCGACAGAAAAAAGAAATAAACTCGTGAAAATTTTCGTGTAATCATTTTTCACAACTTTCGACATGGATTATCACGACAAGAGTGCAACGATGAACTTAAATCTTTGTATGGCCATGAAGCACCATCCTATAGAACTGTGAAAAATTGGTTTAATGAATTCAATCGGGGGCGACGCTCGCTCGAAGACGAAGGTCGTGAAGGTCGTCCAAAAACAGTCGTTGTGCCAGAAAACATTGATGCCGTGATAATGCAAAATCGTCATGTGAGATACCGTGAGATAGAGTGATCCTTGGGCATTTCTTCCACCAGCATACATTCGATATTGCATGAACACCTGGGCGTAAAAAAGGTTTGTTCTCGTTGGATCCCGCACAATTTGACAATCGCTCAAAAAAAGGCTCGTGTGGATTGGTGCAAGGAAATTTTGAAAAAATATAATCGCGGTGTTTCAAAAGACGTTTATAAGATCGTCACATGGATCTATGCTTATGAGCCCGAAACAAAACAGCAATCGACCGTGTGGGTCTTCGAAGACGAGCCACATCCAACGAAAGTCGTTCGTGGAAGAAGCACTTCAAAGCAAATAGTCGCCTGTTTCTTCAGTAAAACTGGTCATGTGGCGACTGTTCCGCTTGAGCAACGAAGGACCGTCAATTCTGAGTGGTACACCACAATTCGTTTGCCTGAAGTCTTCGGAGAAATTCGTAAAACGAACAAGAGAAGACAGATCATTGTGCACCATGACAATGCGAGCTCTCACACATCAGCTCACACCAGCGCCTTTTTGACCGCCCAAAACGTCGAATTGATGGGTCATCAGCCGTACAGCCTTGACTTGGCACCCAATGACTTCTTTTTATTCCCGCACATCAAGGGAAAAATTGAGTGGTCAACGATTTTCGTCGCCAGAAGATGCTGTTGAAGAGTTCAAAAACCATGTTTTGGCGGTGTCTCAATCGGAGTAGAAAAAGTGCTTCGACAATTGGTTTGAGCGCATGCAAAAGTGTATAAATCTTGCTGGAGAATACTTTGAAAAACAATAAAACCATTTTTGATCATAAATATTCGCGTTAAAATTAATTATTATAATTATTAGGCCAAAAATATATATAGCAACCTACGTATTCGTTCCAAAGATTATACTTATAAATACAAGACTGCATCGGTTCGTGGTTAGTGGCTTTGAACCCGTGAGGAATCTTTGTGTTCGGTTCGCAAGCCGGTTGCTGGAACCCCTGAACCCCAGGTTTAAACATGAACCGCGTTTCACTTGGTCAAAAATGAAAGACTAAGAAATGAGTAGATTTTTGGGATTACCATCACATGCAATAGCAGAGGTCGCAAAAAAAGAAAGAACCGTGAACATTTTTGTGCGATTTCAGCACTGTAAATTGCTAGGAAAATGAATTTTCTCGTTGTCGTGAGGAATTCCGTGAAGTTCATTCTAAATGATCGAAATGCTACAGCAAGATGGTCATGTTTCATACCGTGAGATTAGACCTCCTTGGGCATTAGTTTGACAAGCATAAAAAGTCTATTTAAAAATCGCCTAAAAAGAGTCTCGTGTCGATTGGTGTTAGAAAATGCTCAAAATATTACAATGAAGCTGCTTTGAAAGCTGTGTATAACATCTAAACAGGTGAAGAATCCTGGATTTATGCAAACGAGCCGGAAACTAAACAACAATTGACTAATTTGAGTACCAAGATGTGCCAAATCAAACAAAATTTGTTTGCTCGCGAAGCACATCGAAGAAAATGGTCACCTTTTTCTTCAGCATTAATGGTCTACAGTGGTTTTATATCAACGTAAAATAGTTAAATCTGATTTGATTCGGTAAAATTTGCCAAATGAACTAAAAGCGAAGAATTAACCTTCACCAAGATTTTTGGATTTTTGAATCGAATTCACGGACACGTCCCGATTTGGCTACCATCAAGAAGTTGTCAGAATATGCATTTGATGCATTCAATATGCTTGTTTCGGAGTTGTCTTCATTGGACTAGACAAACTGCTTTAAAAGTTGGTGCTTAGCTAAGAAAAATTTGGTGCCTACTAAACTAATTGATTTTGATTTCAAAATGTTTAGTTTTTTTACTTCCAGTGATTTACTTGTAAGCCGACCCACGTAACGGCTAACTTTGCTGCTTTTCTTTTGGCAGAGCAAAGCAATATCGTTTAGTTTTTACGGCGTAAAATAATCATAATAAACATAAATCATAAAACTTCTAAAATAAAGTGCCAACAGACTAATGGAATTATTGATAACTGATAAGGTTAACGGAACAAGGTTTCTCCTGCCATATATATATATATATATATATATATACCCCGCACTGCTTGTCCCTCTGACACATTTTGCTTCTCACCTTTTCCTTTTTATGTGCCCTCCTCAAAGGTAAACAACTTTCTGTGCGCTGAGGCAATTAGAAGTTTTTAAGACGCGCCAGCTCTCGCTCCTTCTGCCACTTAATGGCCATCTTTTGTGCCGCAGAACTTGAGGCCTAATCAACAACAGCAGCAACAGCAACAGCAGCAACAACAAATGAAAAGTAAATTATTTTGCAGTTTAATGTTGACCTGAAGCCCAATTAAGAACCAAAAATTGCGGGCCAACTGACAAAACAAATTGAAAAAAACAGATGATGATGATGATAAGAAGATTAATTGAATTGCAAAATTCGTAGTGAAAGATATGCTCAAATATGAGAGGAAAAAAAGAACTGCTTGGATTTTTACTTCATTTTAAAGTAAAATATTGTCAGGTGCAGGCAGGCGGGCGGTCGGGCGGGTGGTTAGGCGCACCTTGGCCAGTCGACACGTTTTCATTGTTTGATAAAATGAAATTTTATGGCACAGGGAGACGCACTTGGAACATGCCCAGCGGCAGGACAAGGGCAGGCCGAAAATTGAAACAGAGCGGCTATGAATTTTCAGTCAAGACAATGGCCTCAACGTGGCTACAGCAGCAGCTTTTGGCCCCAGTTTCGGTTTGGGGGCTAGTTTCAGTCCCCAGACAAACAAACAAACAAACAACAACAAGGGCCAGCAGCGCCGAGCGAATGTTCAAGATAATTGAATGAAAATTCATTCGTGTGCTTTTCGATTTGGGGCAAAAAAAAACTTTTTGCCTCCCCATTTTTGGTCCTTGTCGTGTGTATTTTTTTGTCAACAAAATTTCTAAGCATTTCCTGTGTGTGTGTGTGGGCAAAAGTATTTACATGTCCTTGTCGTTTTTCCAAAAACTCCAAGGGCGCCAGCCATGACACAGCTCAAATCGAATTAGAGTCTTGTGTTCCCTTGTTGTCTTATTTGTTTAATTTGTCAACGCTCGCAGCCACACTCAACAAGTTGAACAACAACAATTTGCATATTCATGGGCCAAAACTAGGACCAAAAGGTTGGCCAGCGATCAGCTGCTTCAGGTCTATTCTTTACTCTTCCTTACAATACTTATCGATGGTCGCAGCCTTGAAGCAGCCTCCACCCCCCTTTCAGCTGTCAGGTAGTCTGCAGCTGCCGCCAATGAGGCAAAGAAGTATGCCCCAGATGAAGGCAGCCTCCTCGTCGTCGTCGTCGTACTCATTACTTAAAAGCAGCGCCAACGCGTTGCTAAATGTTGATTGAATGGGTGATGGGTGGCGCGGACAAGGGGAGTGAGGATTGCGGCTACCTGGGCGTATGCGTAATATTTTCATTTGCCAAAGAGTCGCGAGCAAATAATTGCAAAAGCTGCTTGTGTCTGTGTGTGTGTGTGGGTGTTTGTGTGCGTGTGCGTGTGTTTGGAGTGTGAAAGAAATGGCAAATAAATGTAAAAGTCATATTGACTTGAGCGATTAATTTGATTTATGGAAAATCTGGGCAAATATTTAATGTTGGATTGTGACGAAGCTGCTGAAAAATAAATATTCAAAAGTAATTAAATTAATATGAGAGTATAATGGCATTACCCTGATTTGACTTTTTATACGTGTTATTCTACAAAAAGCGTAAATTTTCAGTTTATAACAGAAACATGACCAGTCAGTACCAATCAAACCAGAATGGTGTCAATAACAAAAATACCAAATAAAGTTACTCAAAAGTGTTATGATACTAAGTCCGCATTTACACGATGAAGTTTCCTTCATGAAGTTCTTTACGAAGTTTTTGTTTGTGGGGAAGAGGTGAAGAGGGGCAGCCGAATCTGGCAAAGCTTCATTACCTACCGTGGCATGAAGGTTTTCGATAATTCTCCTTTGCTTTGTTCCGATTGAACTGATTCAGGGTTGATTTGTGGGTTATTTGCTGATCGATAACTCAAGTTCTCAGGCGAATCGAAATCGAACTTTATGAAGCAAACTTCTTCATGTAAATGGTCATGAAGTTTTGAAGATGCTTCAAAACATAATCGAAGAGAGCTTCATGAAGCAAACTTCATCGTGTAAACACGGACTAAGAGTCGTTTTTTTATTTACATTATTTTTTTTTTATTTTGGTGGTTATTAAGAAAATTCATGTTGCCCACTCACAATTAACTTAGGGCAATTTTTTATAATATTTATGCTTGTTATAACAACGACACGCGTATGATTTTTAAACGTGCCCTAAAAGTAGGCAATGAAATTTTTCCACTACATAGATTTTAAAGATGAGAAAACGGCCCTGAGCTTATAAATTCGTCGTCCAAATTGGGCAGGAACAATTTTATGAGACTATACACAGAAAATAAAATTCGAGATATTTTGATGAAAATCAATCCAAATATTGTCAGAAGTAGATCGATCCCTTAATTTTTTAAAATCAAGTACGAAACGAAGGAAGTTACCAATCCCGATATTCTTGTACTTGAGTACAAGTAGGATCCGAATTTGATATATGCCTATTCGGATTAACAAACGAATTCTGGGATTGCTCCAAGTCTTTCGTACTTGAAATTTCAATCCGAAGGTAGGGATCAATTAAATTTTTTTAACTTGAATATAGCTCCTTGAATATATAGAATTGGCTCACAATCGCCAATAATTTTTAAAATTATTTTGTTTAATTCCACTTACACACAACTTTTTCGAAAGGGAAATTAATTGTAAGGTTGCTCAGCATTTCTCTAAATTTGTTACGATCAGACACAAAGCCAATTGTCTGTATGCACATCATTGAATTTGCGGGTAGTATGTTCAATCAACAAGCTAGTTTTATGTAAAGGCTTGTTTGGCCTGTCGCTCATTGTGCACGAGTCGCAACGAGCAATTGTTGGAAAATGCACAATTAGCTCGCGGCCAAGCAAACGAAACACCAAGAGAGCATAAAAAAAACAACATGTGCGAGCAAAAGAGATAGCATGATCGCCTTTAATTTTGCACTCTCTTGTTTTCTCGTTATGAAGTGCGCGAGGGACTACAAGCGCCGCTCGCTTTGCTGCCGCAGCTGATCTACATCGCTTAATTACTTGAATGAGCTTGAACTATTATTACTCGTGCGTGAAAAAAGTTTTCTAGTTTTTAGTTAATTTGCAAACGAGCATTGAGAACGAAGCGGTCTACGAACAATGGGCGCAAACAAGCCTGGTGAATGAACGAGTCTGCTCGCAAATAAGGTGCTCGTTGCAGGTCTCTGGTCCGGAAAGTTCTGTTTCCGAGGCCTTACTTCTGTCTTTAACAGCAGCGGGTACCAAGTTCAACGTATCCCATAGAAAAGGGGTCAGCCCTCCCATTAGATAATTACTTGGCATTGCTCTGAGCAAAAGCGGCACTAAAAAAAAACTCGCCGAGTATTGTAGGGAAGGGGCCAGAGTCCTTGAAATACGTCTGCTTGTCACTCTAAGACTGTCGCTCGTTTAACTTTATTGATGGCTCGTGAGAGCGATTGAAAGAGACTATCGTTAAGTTTGTTCTTTGAACGAACTTGAAGTATTAACAGTTACCTAAATCTACTCAAATATTGCTCAGTGAGTCCTACATGCTATTTATTACTACAGCATTATGAGAGATAAAGTGGAAACGACCCTGATCGTTTATGACTCGAGCAAAGCGACCGACATTGCTTGTAGCCGCACCAAAGTACGAGTAATTAATCGATTGTGTCCCCGTAAGCTTGTTACTCGAAGCAGCTCTCTAGTCCCTGCTTCATCTTTCCGTTATTCCATTACCCAATTAAGCTGAACTTAGCATATTCAGAATACAAATTTCACTCAGCCATAGAAGTAACGCGACTCGCTTTACCCAAGCGCCCATGGCCCAAGTTCGAATCGAATTAAATGCAGTCGACAGAGACAGGAGGAGGATATCTTGTGCAAGGTGCTTCCAGCGAATGGCCAATAAAAACCACGGCATAAAAATATGAATTTTATGGTTGTGTATTTAAAACGACAATAAGCACACACATAACAGGAACAGCAGGAACAGCAACAACAGCAACAACAACAGGCCAAAGAGGAGCTCAGGAGTAAAACGAAGAACCAAAGCAACAAATGCGCTCAATGAAGCTGAACGGCAAAACAACAAAAAGAAAACAAAAATATATAAAAAAGAGAAAGACTCTGATTGTATGAGTGACTGACTCAACGCATGCAGGCAGGACAGAGAGAGAGAGAAAGAGAAAGTGAGCACTGAAATTGGAAAATGAAATGGAAATAACTTCAACTGTCTTGTGTGTGTGTGTGTGCGTGTGCGTGTTGGTTGCGGGCGACTGTAACGGCAGGTGAAGATTTCGTGCTCTGTGTCTGGCAGCTGCTGAACATGAAAATGAGTTTTTCCTTTTTATACGCCATGCCAAATAAAAATAATAATAAAATCAGCGCAATAAGCAAGCAATGAAAAAGAGAATGCCAAACAAAGTTGGCCAAAGCCAAAGCCCAGCGAAGGAGAAGCATTGGCTACTTATATACACAGCATCGATACACAGATGAGCAATCATAAATATTAATGCTAAATACATCCCTGGAGACACGACAGAGACAGAGCAGAATGAGCAGCGGGTCCCTGCCCAGGGGTCACTCATTGCCTAATGGAGGCGAAATGATGGCCAAGCGATGAGATAAGAAAGTGAAAAGTGCACCCCCACTCCGACTAGAGAAGCCGGCAAATTTGCCAAGTGCCAAGTGAAATGAAAAATATGGGTGAGGAGTTAACTTTGAGGAGCACCGATGCCTACCATACCCTTCAAATGTCAAAAATCAAACCCAATAATTTTCTATCTAAATGAATGTGATGATGATGATATCAGATTGCTTCTAGTTTGGACGTTGACGTACAATGCCCAGTATGTTTAAGTGGCTCAAGCGACGCCAAGCCGCAAAATAGCAGCCCACCTCCCGCCCAACCGACAAAGGGGCGCAGCCACAAATGTGTGACACGAATACGCGTAGAAAAACACTAAATGTTAAAATGGAGGATATTATAGCAGGAAGAGATTCTTCTTAGCTAATAACTCGGAAGACTTAATTCTAATTAGCACGAAGGACTCGAAATGCGAATATTGTGGAAACACATGATCCGTACTCAAGAATTGAACGGACAACAGAAGCATAAAGAATTTTGGTCGTCAAATTCCTTCGACTAACCCTTAATAAGCCCAGAAACACTTCTGACTAGAGGTGCACGCGTGACGTGAATTAAAACGTGTCACGGTGAGTCATGACGTGATCGTGAGAAAACACAGACTTTTGTGCGTGCGCATTCGTGTTCCGTGCTTGATTCGTGCGTGTTAATAAAAGTCATGGAGTATTCACGAAAATTTGTTTCCATTAAATTAGATTATTAATATGATTCCTAAAACTGATTTGCTTTTTATTTCATGAATACGCTGCTCTATACAAAAAGCGCAGTGTGGTCATGAAACTCTTGATGGAATTAAGGAACCTATGATGGAATTTAGGTCCCTCCACGCAAAAATTTGGGGTGGTTTTTTGTGCAGCGCAAACACACAAGTTTTACAAACACAAGCTTTTAATAAAAACCTTGTCGATAAATATATAAAGAATACTGACCTAAAGCAGCAACGATATCTCCGTCGGTTTTACTTCTATTGCTTTCAAATTTTCGCAGTATATTCGTAAGAAGTTGTTCAATAATATACAAAACTGATCTAATTGATCCTCTACCAAGTAAAGCGAGTATATGTTGTCCCAATTACACAAATTAAATTCGTTGTCAAGTGAAAAATATTCAATATTTTTAAAGTTTCGATATTCATTAGTAAAGTCGTGTTAGTCATGAACTATTTTGTAGGTCTAAAAGATAATCTCATGCTTGGAAAATACTGGAACTAACACTTGATCATACACCAAAATCTTGTTTGGATCGTCTACAAAGTAAACGTCCAGTAGAGTATTAGTAGTCGTTGAGAAATGAGCCCACTCTTAATAACCAAATTCAGGCCAAGGGATTTGAAATCAGTCAAGAGATGGTTTTCGATTAAAAAATCACGATCGGAGTATGCCCATGTGAGGTGGTCAGAATGCTTAAAACGTTGGGATAATCAACCGATGAGGTTGATATTCAAGTTTGCAATTCAACTTCTGTCTGCTGGTGTTGTCTAATAACATTTATTCTGCGTGCGATACACTTGATTTTTAATGCGACTGAGGCTTTTATCGCACTTCGTACTTAATTCGTACTCGCAATTATCCTCAATGTGCTCCATCAACACTAACTAGTCGAGTCTCATGTGTGCGGTAATTATTTTATTTACCATGTAACATTGTGTTCATCGCACAGTTGCTTCCACTCCTCAAAAACATTGCTCCTTATTGCTAAGCATAACTTTTGCAACTATGCAATCTGTGGCATGAAAGCTCCATTATCCTGGGTATGTAATTAAAGTGGGCTTGTAATGTGGCGTTATATATATATGCGAAGGGAATGCCTGTGTCGAGGTGCAATGTGTATCTTTGAGTGTTTGCTGGAAGCAGGACGAATTTTGTTTTAGTTTCAGGTTATTTTGTTTTTGTTTGGTCGCATGGTTGGCAGCACCTTAGCTCCGTCACATTAATCCACGCGCTGTCGCCTCATGGAGCTGAAATTCATCTCTATTTTTTACCATTTCGATTGCAAAGACTGAACCCCAGGATATACATACTGTTCTAAAAATAAAACGAGAAGGCAAAACTAACTTCGACAGCGACGCACTTTTTGAATACACTTGCAAAAGTTCGCTCCAACAACTGATAGAATATATATATGATTATAGATTTTAGATATTTATATTTTACAAATGAGATTATTCAAAATTAAATCTTAAAGAGTCACTATGTCTGATTGTTAAGAGAGAAATAATGTCATAAATATTATAGATTCCTTCGAAAATTGTCCAAGAGAGCTTACATTGAAAAAAATTTTAAATTTTTGGAAAAGATCTAAAAACGAAGACCTAAAAAATATTGCACTTACTTAGATCGCGTATAGATGAACTTCTCCAGGAAGATATAATCCCTACACAGAAGAAAAAACACGAGATATTTGGACTAAAATCAATCCCAATCGATGTCAAATACGAGAGCATTAATTTGTGTACTAATTTTCCAATTCTGAAATTCTTGTATCGATCCCGTCTTTGGCTTGGTTTGTTTATTATTCTACTTATGATTTTTTTTAACATTTCACGGGATTGATTTTAGTTTGTTATTAAATGTGAAGAGAGTGACTTAGAAAGGATTTCATACTTTCCGTTACTTTTTACTTTACTTTTCGTTCTTTCGTTTCGAACTTGTTTTAATCTCTATGCAAAACTATTCGACTTTCAGGTAGGATCCGTACTAGAAATGGGACTTTTCGGATTGATGTAATAATTTTAGGACTGTTTTAATTCTTTGTACTAGTTTTAAGTACAATCAGGTTCGACTCGTAAGTAAAATTTTAATTTGAATCAGTTTTATCATTTAGTTAGATATGTCGTCCAAATAATAGGTATATATCAGTTTAATATTCTTTTAACCAATTGAAACGTATAAATAATAAAATGGGAAAAAAAATACTTTTTTGTTCAAGTCAACCGAGTTCCGAACCAAAACCAGGGGTCCAACCGGTCCGCGAACCGAACCCAAAGATTCCTCACGGGATCGAAACGCCGAACCAAACCTCCTTCAAAATTTTGGAAGTTTTTAATTTTTGGCCTCTAGCGGATGCAGTGTGCAAAGGGCGCATTCAGTACATAATTCCGTTCAGAGATTACAAATTTATGATTTGCGATTGCTGCTGTTTGTCTGTTTGTCTGTTTGTCTGTTTGTCTGTTTGTCTGTTTGTCTGTTTGTCTGTTTGTCTGTTTGTCTGTTTGTCTGTTTGTCTGTTTGTCTGTTTGTCTGTTTGTCTGTTTGTCTGTTTGTCTGTTTGTCTGTTTGTCTGTTTGTCTGTTTGTCTGTTTGTCTGTTTGTCTGTTTGTCTGTTTGTCTGTTTGTCTGTTTGTCTGTTTGTCTGTTTGTCTGTTTGTCTGTTTGTCTGTTTGTCTGTTTGTCGTTTGTCTGTTTGTCTGTTTGTCTGTTTGTCTGTTTGTCTGTTTGTCTGTTTGTCTGTTTGTCTGTTTGTCTGTTTGTCTGTTTGTCTGTTTGTCTGTTTGTCTGTTTGTCTGTTTGTCTGTTTGTCTGTTTGTCTGTTTGTCAGTTTGTCAGTTTGTCAGTTTGTCAGTTTGTCAGTATGTCAGTTTGACTGTTTGTCTGTTTGTCAGTTTGTCTGTTTGCTTCAAAGTGCTTCAATGGGAGCAACTTTAATATGGAAATGCAATATAACGAATTTTATGGCTAATTTAAATTTATTGGTTGGTACAACTATTATAAAATTTCAATAAAATACAACTTCAACATTGATTTCGATGGTTCGAACACGTCACGTAACCAAATCTTAATTTGTTTTCAAACGTCTCGTCTCAATTCTGTGACTTTTCTGCTGGAAGAAAATTGAATTTATTGTTGTCACTCGCGAAATTTCTTACGGTATTCCACTTTCAGCTCAACGTTTCATTTGGTTTTATGGCACGCTGATCAGGTTGAAAAGTAAAAGAAAAAGAAAACCATTTTGTTTTAAAATTCCGTAAATTTATTCTTAGTGTTTTGGCATGTTAATGTGAAGGTTTTTCTTACGCTCTTCATTTTCATGGGCCGCCTAGAGCCATCATCTCCGACTGTTTTTCGTATTTATGCTAATATATGTGGCCTGGCAAGCATAAATCTCAGCTGGTGGAACCAGAATAAGAAGGAAAAAATAAAGGGATCTCGCCACTCTGGCGACAAGTCGGCGGCGCTGGCTTTGATTTATTTGCCAACGTGCACAACGCTGCGTATGCGTATTTTATTTGGTCTCATTCTGTTGTTTTTGTTGCTGTTGCTGTTCAGACAGCTATCAATGACAGAGGCTGATTTTGCATTTAAAAGTGAATTATACCTTTTTTTTCTGTTGTTGTTGAGTTCAGACAAAGTTGATTTGCATATTTGTTGTGTGTTTGTTTGTCCTGGTTACACAACTAACAACAAAACTGGGGATAATCAGTTCAAAAGCTGCCACTAAATTTAAATACAGATTCGACGATGTGTGTCACAGTGGGCACAGATTGAATTTATGTGCCTAATGGAATGAAATCTGTAGAATTTGTAATTATTTATCGCTGACCTCTTACAAGGAGATTTGTCCATCAGGCAAAAGAGGCAAAACATAAATCTAACTTAAGGTCAAATTATTGGACCCATTTCAAAGAGCAACGAATTAATATTTGACAGATTGGAGTGTCACATTGATCCCATTATGTGGGACCACACAGTTTCAGAATAACCCACATGCCGAGACGCCTCCTCCCCTCCCCTCCCCCTTGCCACACCACAAAAAGTTACTCGGACGCGATGTTTGGGTTTAATTATGTATGTGTGCGTGTGTGTGTGTGTGTTGACATGTATATATGTATTTAGAACGTAGCTTATAGTTTGTCTCTTTGTCTTGTTCTACATGTGAAATTTATATTGAAACTTTTTTGTGTGTGCTTGTAATATTTGGCTTCTGTGTGTGTTTGTCTTTGGCGCTGACTTCCGTTTCCGGTTTATAAACAAATGACGCCAGCAAACGATTAATTAATATAATTTCTAAGCAAAAAAGGTCCACAAAAAAAGGGACTCGCTCTGACTGCTCCTGACACGTGTGTTGAAGACTCGGGAACAATTGGATAAAATTCCAAATTGTTGATTTTGTTAGACAAACTGACAATTTGGCAATGGAATTAGCGTCTTCTGAGCTGATATCTTTGCTCACTTTAAGCCCCACTTTATAATCATTTGTATTCCATAAAGAAATAAATGAACCAGAACTAGTAATATTTTCTGGAAGTGTAAAGTAATGTCCGAATTCCATGGATAAAGGTGAGTTTAGGCAGCAGCATATTCAGCACTTGTTAAAATATCCATTCGTATTTCAATGTTCATAATTTGAGAACAAGCGTGCTTGATAGACTTCAGCCAACGAATGATTAATGATTTGGAACTTTTATAACGGACTAATTTACTCGGTGTACTAGGAACCGTTTTCACGCCAAAACTATCCTTTAAAAACACAACAACTTTAGCGAAAGCTTAAAAAAGACACCACTAGACACCAAATAGAATAGAAAAACCAGGTCGTTAGCCGATCGATACAAAGCTATGGGGTACAAGTATGAGGATTGGCCAAATTCAAAAAAGTTATAAAAATGCCAAATTTCTTCATCATGCTCACGAACGTTTTTGGAGCCGATTCTCAAACATGCTGTTAAGGAAAAGGATCTTCATTATTAAGTGTAAATTTCAACTTAAAGTGAAGCGTTTCGTTGACTTGGTTGAAATGGCAGAATAAAGCACAAGGGTTTAAGAGCCTGTAAAAAGACAGATCCATGAAAAATGCAAATAGGTTCTATAGATATTAAGAACATGGCCTAAGACCGAGCTCTTTAAAAAAATCTCAAAAATGGGTCAAGATAATGAGAATTTTAAAGCAAGATGCGATCTGATAATCTTATATTGAGAAGCATTTGAGGAATGTGTCAGATGGATGCACGAATGCGAGGACTTAGAACAATTGCAAGGCAGATGTCCGGTTCTCAGAAAAATTGCTAAATACTTTGGGAAATCAGTAGTCAGTACGCACAATGAAATAATAGGGGTATTCAATTGGTAGGAATTTCGCGAACTCTGTAAGAAGCACGTTATTATACGGAAAAGTTATCATAAATGAGTTTGTCTAAATTATTCCGTCTTAAAATCAACACAAAACGTAAAGGAATTTGGTATTTTTGAATTTGTAGAACACATGGGATCAAATATCATTTTACCCAGCAGAAGATTTGAAATAAATGTCGTATTGTAAAAAAAAAAACATTTTATATTCTTTAAAATTGTTTGAGAATAACTGTAAATAAAGGAACATATTATAATATATGTATATCGTTAGTAAGAGCTTTTACCCCCTTACCCTTCAGCTTACATCTCCACCCTACCCCCCGATGATTGCTTGTGTTCCTAAATTAAGCAAATTTTTTTTTTATAAATAAAGTCCTGATCTCAGATGACATAAATTTTATTTTCGGCACTACGCTTCATATAAATAAGACATCTGTTCAAAAGCATTATGATTTCTAAGCTCTACAAAAGTGTTTCTATTCATATAAAGCATAGTAACGAAAATTATTTTTATGTCATCTGAGAATAGGCCTTCAGAATAAAATGTTCATGAAACATGCCCAAACAGTTCATAAAGCGAGCACAAAAGGATCATGAAACAAGCCAAAAATTGTTCATGAAACAAGCACAAAAAGTTCATGAAAAATCGTATCCCAATGATCATGGTTTGAGAACAAACGAGCTTGATCGACTTTTGTCAACGAATGTTCATGATTTTGGTACTTTTAGAATGCATTTTTTCTCGGTGTAGCTACTAAAAGATCGATCGCAATCGGTCGGAATATGTGTTTTACTAAGAAAAGCTGTCGAGAGAAAATGGCATTAAATTGGAAAATATTTAATTAGAAATGAAGTTATTGTTGGAGATCAAAAGGGAAGGCATTAAAAAATGATTTAATTGTTATTTTACATAATGTTTGGAAATTTAAAATAATTCGTTGTAAAAAATTGTATCTAAAAATGTTTGCAATTATTTTAGTTTTTGGACCATAACTTTTGAAAGCGCAATGATATCGAAAATTTGTGAATGTAGTAGATTAGGGGACATTTAAATCTATTTATTCAGATTTCACTAGAATCAGATATAATTTTTTTACAATTTTGAAAAAATTGTAACTTGATGATAAACTTTAAAAAAATTGATTGTATGAAGGCATCGTAATAACTCATGAAACTAATGATGCAGTTCGATTCCCAGGGCCCAAAATAGGAATCAGTTAAATTTGCACAGTGTAATAATAAAGCTGATGTTCCAATGCAGCAATATAAACGATCTTTGAACCAGCACGAAGTATTTTTGGAGTAATCTTCCAAATTAACTGGTTCAAGCTTTCATTATTATTTTTTCATTTCAACAAACTAGATGCCCTTAGAAAGTGAAAGTAAGGGACAATAAAGACAGACAAACAATAGACGAGCAGGTGCTTCGATATACCCGCGTTGCGCAGAGCCTATCTGTTTTTTAAGCGAGCAGCTTCCCAAGGCTATATCACCGAAACTTTTATTCGGATCGACTTGAAAATTTAGGATAATATTCTCGAGATGTTGAAAAAATTAATAAAATTCGATTTTTTGAAGCTATGAAACTCTTGTAGCCCCTGAAGAGCTAGAGCTACCATATTCAGCACGCATATCAAAATTGATTAAAATTATTGCCACAGCTATGCGATCCAGGAAAAATATAATGAAGATAGCGCGCAGGCTCGTAATGTATTAGAAGCTGAGCAGCTTTGCTTTGTGAGCTGCAAACCTGGGTATTCAACTGCAGCGTTGAATGGGAAATGCTAAATAAAATTTATTTTAAAATCAACAATCAAATAGTGCCCACCCAAAATGGGGCTTAGCTATTGGATTTCCCCATTGTTTTACGAACCATTTTATAACACGATTAAATACATAAAAAGTGCTGAATTGAAAGGATTATCTTTATTGCGAGTAGTTAACTCTATTGCAACTCGGCGCTAACCTATTGATTGTTTTGGTCTGCACAACAAAAGAGAGAGTGGAGAGCTTGGCCCCCTGGTATAATATCCGTTCACAATGTTTTTCAACTTGCCAATCGTCTTAATATCTGCCCATAAAATACCATTGTAATCTTTGCACCCAAACACACACACACACACACACACACTCATACATATATATATGTATATGCATATAAATATGTTGTACTGTGTTGTTTGTGTAGTTTCCGCTTCCGTTGTTGTTTGGTCAACTATGCAAAAGTTGTTTTTGTTGGCAGCTTTGTTAGCTCAGCCTATCAATAAACCAATTTTCGTACAATTGTGTAGCTGCGTGTGTGTGTGTGTGTGTGTGTGTGAGTATGTTAAAAACCACAACGAAGCACTTTTGGCACGTTAATGTGTTGCTCTCCACCCTAATACACAACACACACACACACACACTTGGGGTATAATTAATGATTGAACCCCCCACGCACACACACACACACATACAGGAGCAGCCTTGGCTGCGCTGCCCTGCAAAGTATGCTACCATTTTTGTTTGTAGGCGCAAAATATGCTGCTCATTACTTTCACACACACATACACACGCACACACACTCGCTTACGCACGTGCATATAAATTATGTTTTTTGGCTTCATTATGTGGGAAACCCTTCTAGGGAGAAGGCGGGTTGCCTGGCGTCGCATTAAAAATCAATTCACAAACTTTGCACGTAACCCAACTGCGGGTTGTGGCGGGCCCACCCACACCTGCCTCTACCTGCTTAACTACTCTTTAATGATCACTGCAAGAAATGCTTGGAATTACAATTCAATTCTAATTTCTCTTTACTTTCTCTCCCGTTTTCTTTGCAGCAGCCAGCAGAAAAGGGAAAATGGAATGATCAGAGCTGCCTTTGGTGGCCCAGACGTTGCATAGCCAAAGGGGAAAATGCTGCAGCAGCCAGCAGCCGCAGCTGCAGCAGCAACAGCAGTGGGCGAGTCGACAGTCGCAAGAACGAACAATGGTCAGCGACGTCGCGTGGCAGCAACAACAAACGGCTGCAACAGCCGAAATTCGAGTAGAAGCAACTCGAAGAAACTAAATCGAATGCATTCCAACGAAGAGCCGCCCATGACGGTGATCGTCGATGGAGGCCAACAGCAGCAGAAGCTAACACGTAACCATGGCAGCCAGAGAGTGCGAAAGACAAGTTCCTCCAGCGCCAGGGCCACGACTCCAGTACCTGCAACAGCAACAGCATCCACCGTACAACGGCCACATCGTCAGCCCTCGAATGCCTCATCATCCGCTGTGGAGTCTAAGCGGCGCTATCAAACCCGCGATAGGGATAGGGACAGAGAAAGAGAAAGAGATCGCGATCGGGAGCGAGACCGACGTCGGCCCCGACGGCGGCACAGTGGCGCCTCCTCGGCAGCCAGTTCTTCCAGCGCCTCCAGTTGTAATGACAGCTGCAGTTCCGATGATGGCGACTCCTCGCACACCTCCTCCTCATCCAATTCATCCGGCGAGCCAAATCTACCCTATCCAGGGTTTCCCGAGATCTCCATGAAGGCGTTAACTCAATACACGCGACCACGCAACTGGTGCCTGATGCTCATCACCAATCCATATCCTTTGCCAAACAAACATACGTCTGTGGGGAAGGGGGGAGTAGCAGAGCCCTCTAATTGCCTTTGTCCTTCGTTACAGCGCGTCCTTGTCACATATTTTTGCAGGATGTGCGAGCCTATTGATTTTTGCAATTTTTGTTTTACTCTTTGGTTATGTCCCTTTGCAACGCAGGGGGGGGGGGAGGGAGATAAAGAGCTCAAGGATACGTTTGATGGAGTTGGTAACGGCGAATTTAAGCGAAACTTGTTTGCACTTAGCGCAGCCAAATGGAAATGCAGTCCAGTGTCTGGGTGTTGTTTAACAAACGGTAAACTTAGTTGGCAAACTGAACGGGAAAACAGATTCAAGACCACAGATAAAACGACTGAAAAAGCAAGAGAGAAAATTGATTTTAATTTTGCTTTGACCGAAAACAGTTTAAGCGATCATAAGGACAGTCAAAGCAGGATCATTTGCCTAACTCCATCATATCCTTATTTTATTCCAATTTTAAAGGGTGCAAGGTACACAAAAACTGTAAAAATAATAACACCTCAAAAACTCTTTCAATATTTATTGAAAAGTTCTAATTCACACAAGGCTTATTTACTTAGCCAAAAGGGTAAACACGTTTCGTTATAACACAATTTGTTATTTGTTATTTGTTTTCGTTTTTTCGCTTTGTCCTTTTTTGCTGTTGCCTGCTGCCTGTTGCAATATTCATTCACCAATGTCAGCAGTTGCAGGTTGTGTGTGTGTGTGTGTGTGTCGCATAAATTTTATATATCAGAGCGCGACTCATCATTAAGAGACATACCCAGTACCCGGTCCCATACCCGGTCTCAGTTCCTGTCCCAGTTGTTCCTTGTTGTTCTTGTTGTTGTTGTTGTTTTCTGGCATGTCGTTTACGGCCCACCATCAAATTGTGGGATAATGTGCGCCAATCACTGGGTCCACCCTGCCGCAGCGTACCGAAGACAACGATTTCTGCTGCTTCTGTTCTTGGCTGTCGCTGCTCCTCTGCTTATGGCATGTGCATGAAAAATCGCTTTGCATACTTTTGTGCGCACTTCACATTTAATTTAACCTGAAATTAAAATTGACTGACGTTGATATTTATTTATACATTAAAAGCGTCCGCATCAAGCCGAAAGCAAACATGATGGAGTCTGTGATGTATGGGCAATGCATACCATAAACAAATGAGCAAGTGTGTTCGATGGCTAGAGGGAAGTGTGATGGGGGGGAGTGCAAAGTTAAGAGATGAAACAAAATAAATTATGATAATGAGTTAGAAAGGAGTGGGAGACTCATCAAATACATAATACAAGGATAAACACTTTTGTGGTCCCATTTGCATTGCGCAATTTGCAAACCGTTGAATCCAATTTAAGTCGTACAATCAGATATAAGGATATATATATCAAGTATTGCTGTCCAATACGAAAATCTAATAAATTTTCAAAACACTTTTGTCACTGCGAATGAATAGCCTTATATACCAAAGGTACAACGAGTATAATGAGAAGCAAAAGCTCTCAGATATGGTAAGAGTGAATGGAACATAAACTCCTTTTATCTGCAGGCAGATCAAGCTTATTTCAAATTTTCCGCAAAAGAAATTAAAAAATTGAAAACTAGGATGTTTTCAATACCCTTGCAGTTTTTCAAAAGCCCTACCATTGATATCAAATAAATTTTTCTCATTAAAACGAGTTTTTAGACCGATCGTTCCTATGGCAGCTATATGCTATAGTCATTCGATTTCGATCAATTTTTCACGAAATGTGTGGAAGTATATAAAACTAATATATACCACGATTGGTGACGCTACGATGGAAAACAAAAAAGTTTTTCTCACTAGACTAGTTTTTGATTTAACCGGAGCTCTGCAACAACTAGTTTTTTTTGGACCGACTGTTTATATGGCATCTATATGCTATAGTCATCCGATTTTGATAAAATTTTCCAAAATTGTGTGGAAGCACATAAAACTTATATATTCCAGCATTGGTGACGCTACGATGGACAACAAAAAAGTTTTTCCCACTAGAACTAGTTTTTGGACCGACCGTTTATATGGCAGCTATATGCTATAGTCAACCGATACGGCCGATTCCGACAAATGTGCAGCCTATGTGAATTTAAAGACTTTTTAAAAAGTTTGGTCAATATAGCTTCTATGCGTTACAAACATCGTGACAATTTTAATATACCCTCTGCAAGTGCATAAAAACGTTATATCTTCCACAATTCTGTAGATAGATTGTTCAAACCTTTTAGACATATATATATAAAAATCATCATTATTAATCGATCCTCCGTACAACGTTTCCTGATCAGATGAACGAAAGTCGAGTTAATAGCAAAGTAAATAATTAAGCTTGGCAGCACCAGCCACAACCGTGATGGGCAGCACTTACACTATTTGTCGAGCTTGACCGACTTTCTTACTTGGTTTTTTATTGCTGAAGTAAAGTAAATCTAGGTCATGCAATGAAAATCGAATTAAAAGAAGAGAGTGCAAGGAAGAACCTATTATTTTACTAATACGGATAATGCCAAATTTGTTCAATGATTCAGGTGGAAAAGTCAACTTTTTAAATGACTCTTGCCAGGACTCAATCAGTATCCAGTTAACATACATTTTTTAAGATTTAAGCTAGGTCCTCAGACACTAAAAACATTCTTTCATTTGCCGGGTGTCAGAGAATCCACCATTGCATTTATATAGTACCTTTTATCAATTTATAATGTAACCAAACCACAACTGACATAAACAGAGAGACCGTTTCAGATTCAATGACTGTTGACTGACATTTTGCTATTGCCTTACTTGCTTTAATTCCGTGTTTTTCTACGCGTTTTCGTGTCACTCGTTTGTGGCAGCGCCCCCCGGTTTGTTGGGCGGGAGGTGGGATGCTATTTTGGGGTTCGCGCGTAACAAGCTTCGGCTTGGTGTCGCTTAGGCCACTTGAACGTACTGCGCAATGTACATCAACTTCCAAACACCCTACAATCGTTAAGGCCGCTTTGCGAATGATGAAACAATGGGCCCATTCAGCAGATATTTGTGATTCATGACTTATGATTTGCGATTGCTAAATGGCATTGACTACCGGGCTTAAGGGACCCTGTGGCTTTAGTTCTTTTTATAAAAAAATTCACACACACTAATCAAATTCAATACTAACGTTTTATAAATAGTTGGTCACACTGCAAATATCAATATAAATGCTTTCAACAGGGGTGACCTAACTCAATAATCGGGTAATCTCTCTCAGCAATCATACTTTTTGTTCGATTCCTTTTCGGCAATCCTGATTGGCAAAATTTACCAATCGCAATCGGTAATCACTGCATTCAGCAGATAAAATCGACAAACATAAATTACAAATCGCAAATCGAAATTATCTGCTGAATGGCCCCAATGTTTGTTCCGAGAATGCTTTCGGTGTCTGAGTACCTAGCTTTAACTCAACAACAATCCAATCGGACTTTGAACTGCTTCTGAGGAACATATTCTGCGCTTCCTTTTCAAGTAAGAAGGCATGAAAAAATTTGAAATCTTGGCTTTCTTTTGCTTAGAAACGCCAAAAATCTTAGTCCGCATTTACACGATGAAGTTTCCTTCATGAAGTTCTTCATGAAAATTTGCAGCCAAAGCTGGCAAAGCTTCATGACCTACCGTGGCGTGAAGCTTTTCGATAATTCTCCTTTGCTTTGTTCCGATTGAACTGATGCAGTGTTGATTTGTGGGCTATTTGCTTATCGATAACTCGTGTTCTCAGGCGAATTGAAATCGAGCTTCATGAAGCAAACTTCTTCATGTAAATGCGCATGAAGTTTTGAAGATGCTTCAAAACGAAATCGAATAGAGCTTCATGAAGCAAACTTCATCGTGTAAACAAGGACTTACAGAGTGAGATTGGGTGACATTGGGTCTCACTCTCTCCTTCTACTAACTTTCAGTACTCCAGATGTACTGACTTTGTAAGCTTTAGACAAGACTCCATGAGACTTTCCCTTACGAAATTAGACCTTATTCACCCAAAACTTTCTCAGCTTTGATCATGAAATGTCACATCATTATTCATTGCATTTCTCTCAGTGTATGTTCTCAAGTGCCACTTGATATATCCTGTTCCTGTGGCTCCCAGCTAACCTGCACTGTCACCGTCTCCGATTGCATCATAATCGCTCTCTCGATACTTGGCAATTTAATTGTTTGCCATAAATTTTGATTTTGTCATTGTTCGCGCATTCCATTCACCTTCATATATTCCCCTTCACCCCCTGCTTGCCCCGCACCAAAAGCATCGATGTCTTTTTCTGGCATTTTCTATATCATTGTTATTTTATGGATTTTGCTGTTGCTGTCAAAGTTTACGATGCTTTTCCGTTCCCCCTGCGGCAATTATTGTTTATCCACTCAACTCAACTCTCTCTCTCTCGTTGTGGCCACGGAAGGAGACAACTTTTAGCTTGCATCTGCAATTGACCAAAAGAAATGCATTTTACTAAACTAATTTAAGTTTTTTTTTTTTCGGTTCCTTCGTTTTTATGGTTGCTGGCGTCGTGGTGGGGGGTCTCACATACTGCCAAGTCGGGCAAACTTGCAGTTGAGGTCAGTCGAGCCATTTGGCAAAAAGTTCAAGTCGCCGTTCCGACGCCGTCTGACAGAAGTCCTTGCATATCAATATCAACATCGAATTCTTTGTTGTTGTATTGGAAAATGATTACAAAATGGTGAAATTTTACTTATCGAAAAGTAGGCACACATGTCCTGTCCCGGCTGCAGTTGCATTCAAAGTTGCCACATTTTGAAGTTTGCCTGAAGGGAGGAGGGGAGAGGGGGGAAACCACTCAAAAAGTTGTCATCCATTTTTACGGCGCTTTTGGCATGAAATGTGCGCGTGGCACGTGCCATGTGAGAAATGGCAGCCACTTTTGGGAGACGACGACATTTGGCCTGCATCCTGATGGGCATGGCAACCATTAGGGGCCACCTGCTATGGAAAGGGGCGCATCATTAGCATTTCTCGGATTCAAGGTTTGGGTGTAATGTAACACCGCTGCCACGCCCATAACTAATTATGCCATGTACTCATACTCATCACTGGGGAGGGCCATTAGTCCCGCTGACCGCTGTTTACGTGAAGGGTATTCATTACACAGATGCCGTTGCCACTTGAGCCACAAAACCGTTGGCCAGACTGTGGGTCCACAAGGCGAAGACGTTGACCTGTGCATAAACATGAAGCTAAAGAAAGATGAAAGCTGATGAAATGAGACTGAAAGTGTAAAAAGCATTAAATGAAAGGATCCGTTTACGAAAGATGAGCTAAACGAACTAAAACCTGATTCCATTTATTATTAAACAAAAGTCCAAATATAATCCATTCCAACCGATCTATTTCAGAGTCAACTTTTGATTCTCCAGCCTAAATCCTTTGCTTTGACTCCTGGTTGGTCTGTGATTTAAAGTTATCTTAAAACAAGTAAGAAAGTCGGTCAAGCCCGACCTTAATATACTTTGTACCTGTCAATATTTTTATACTCTGTACCGAAGGTACAAAGAGTATATTGGGTTTGTGCAAATGTATGTAACAGCATGAAGGAATCATCTCCGACCCTATAAACTATATATATTATTGATCAGCATCAACAGCCGAGTCGATATAGCCATGTCCGTCTGTCCGTCTGTCTGTCCGTATGAACGAAGAGATCTCAGATAGAGGTTTGTAGTGTATGGAACATATAATTCTTATACCTGCAGGCAGATCAAGTTTATTTTTAATTTTTGCCACGCCCACTGCCTCCCCCGCAAATTCAAAAAAACGTAATAACTCCCACAATTTTGAAGATAGATACTTCGAACATTCTAGACATATATTCTACTACTAATTATTTATCGATCCGCCATACAACGTTTTTCGATCAGATGAACGATATAAGAGCTATACGTAAAAGAAAATTCAAAGCAACAACAACACCGCAGCGATTGGTAGAACCTACGAGAAAGAGAGAGCGAGAGGGCAAAAGCTAACTGGTAATTTCCCAACTGGACTTTTCTTGACGGCAGTATCTTATTGGACTGCGCCGCTCTCAGTTTCCCCCCTACCTTCTTTCCCATAGATATTTGTGTAAGGAGGCAAAGACCACGTATGAGAGGAGCGATGCAATTGAGATGGACTGCGGTCAGAAATCACGCGTGATTCCGGCGTGGCTAATATATAATATACAAATTTTGTAATTTTACGAGATATGTACTTGGGTAATTCTACTTATCATTACTTTTCGAGGCCCCATACATCGTTTTTCAATCAGATGAACGATAGTCGAAAGAGTTGCCACCCTCAGATTTTGAAAAAACCTTACACTTTAAAGAGTATATTAAAGTTTAATTTTGCCAAGAAGTTTGCAAGAAATATTCATTTCGACCCCATAAACTATATATTCTTGATCAGGACGACGAGCTGAGTTCATTTCCGCTTGTCCGTCCGTCCGTCTGTCCGTCTGTCCGTCCGTCCGTCTGTCCGTCTGTCCGTCTGTTTCTACGCACGAACTAGTCTCTCAGTTTTAGAGCTATCGAGCTGAAATATTGCACAGAGTCTTCTTTTTACTGCACGCAACTAATATGTCGGAACCGGCCGGATCGGATAACTATATCGATAGCGCCATAGGAACGATCGGTCTAAGAACAAGTTCTAGTTAGAAAAACTTTTTTGTTTTCCATCGAAGCGTCACTAATCTTGGTATATGTCAGTTTTATATGCTTCTACATAATTCTGGAAAAATGTATCAAAATCGGATCACTATAGCATATAGCTGCCATAGCAACGATCGGTCGAAAATTAAGTCTTTGTGAGAAAAACTTTTTGATTTACCATCTAGCGTCTCCAATCGTAGTATATATTTGTTTTATATGTTTCCACATAATTCTGAAAAATTTATCAAAATCGGATGACTATAGCATGTAGCTGCCATATAAACGGACGGTTAAAAAACTACTTCTAGTGGAAAAACTTTTTTGTTTTTATCGTAGCGTCCCCATTCTTGGTATATATTAGTTTTATATGCTTTCATAATTTGAAAAAAATTATCAAAATCGGATGACTATAGCATATAGCTGCCATAGGACCGATCGGTCGGAAATGTGTTTTACTAAGAAAAGTTTTTTTATGGTATCAAATTTTTATTATCAATGATTTAAAAATTTTAAATATCTGATATCTATATCCTATATATATTTTCCAGTTAAATCAGTTGGTAAAGTTTCATGTATGAAAACTTCGGCACAGTTTGCTTCTCGTTATATAACTGATTAAGTGCTGATTAAAGTGCTGCCCATCAGGATTACAGCCAGGGCGGCCCGCGTAAATATTTGTTTGGCTTATAACTCGACTTTTGTTCATCTGATCGGAAACGGGTATGATGGATCGATAAGTAATGATGAATCAAATATGATTCCAAACATTATATCATAAAAATTGCAAAAGTTATGAGTTATTAGTAATAAGTCAGGAAATCAAATCAATCTAGCTTGGCCGCTCAGGCAAAGGAAAATACTCTTGTCTCTAGCTGTCCGGTTTTTGTAAAAGCCAATCACAAGCTCGCATATTCAACATAGCAAAAAGTCACCACATAAATGTAACAATTAAGGAATATTTTGATTATTTTTACCTATAAAGGATCTATCCAGCAGAGCAGCTGTACGTTTTTACCAGGGGAAATATTAAAAATAAGTAAGCTTTGACACTCCGCCGCTTTACAACATTTCCAATAAACAGAAAATCAAGCGGAAATGTTGATTAATGTAGCTTTTAAATGGTACTGAACTGTTTTTCCCTTCGCCCGTTTTGGTACACAAACTATGCAAAAACAAGCGACACGTTCCATAAAAAAAATGTGGTACATAATCGTGCGTAAAGTCCACTTAAATTTCCCACCAATTCCCACTTTCATATCGACTTAAAGCAACAAACTTAATTTGGAAAACTTATTACAAAATATGACATTGATTTTTTTTTAAATCTTAGCCCTTAATCACAGACTTCTCTACTCGACCCACCACCCACTTTAGATATGAGAACGTATGCTCAAAGACGCCTAAAAGCATGCTCCATTTCGTGCACACACTTTGGGCCTAAGTATTAAATGCATTGCAAAATGGCAAAGCCAAGGTTAGCCAAGCGCAACAAGGACACATTTTGGTTTGGTTTTTGCAACAACAACAGCAAAGGCAACACAAAAATGGCAACGAAATATGTTTACGCTATTAACGCACAATTAAAGATAAAACCGGGCATAACAATGGGCAAAAAAGGACAATTGACCAGGACGCGCAATTCATTAGGAGGCCAGCATATGCAGGTCGGGTCAGTCAGGTCGTGTTGGGTCCGCGGCTGTGTCATAAAAACAAATGTGAAAGGCACCAGACAAAACACAAAAGGGCAAATGGAGGCGGAGAACCCGATGCCCGGGTCTGTATAAATATTGCAGTAGCACAAATATGCGACACTCACAGCGGCAGCGGCAGTGGCAGCATCATCGACCCTGGCGCATTCATTCCAACTCAAAGGGGCGGGAAGCTGGAGGGGTGGGGGGTGGGGCTTTTGGGTTCTCGACTGGCGCGCATTATTTTTGATTTGCCGATGGCCCCCAAACCAACAGTAAACAAATTAAGTCGAGCGTAAAGTCGGCCAGAGGCGAACGGCCACGGGTTGGCCACGGGGCCCAGGGACGTGGCAGCCGGCCATGCAAGCGTGCAGAAATCGCTACAAATTAAAATACTGACAAACAAATGCGCGGCGCGCTGAACAAAAAAAAAAAAAATAAATAAAACACGAAACCCTGAATGAAAGATGAACCGACCGAGAAATTTGTGAATAACGATGAATGCGAAAATGAAAAGCGATTGCCAGCTGAAATGTGCATGAATGCTGGTGAAGTTTCGAATGTTGGCAAAAAGGAAACCAACAAAAATTTGCAATTTAATTGGTCACCCTCAATTCAAAATAGATCAAGAATAAAATTTCCAACACTTTTTTTGTGATAAGCAGCAAACACTTGTCAGAGTTGGAAAAGTTTATGGATAGATTAGCCAATACTCTTTAAATTCTTATACGCACCGAAAGAACGACTCGTCCTTGTAGCTTGAAAACTGACGGACTAGTTTGCGCATAAACAGACACACGGACAAAGTTCAATCAACTCAGCTCGTCGTCCTGATCAAGAATATATTTATATAGTTTAAATAAAATTTATATAAAAGTTGAATTTTGTTGCCATCACAGAGAAAAAGATTTAAAGATTAAAAGATTATTATTCTCATTATACTCACATACCTTTCCGCGCCTACTTACCTTTTTAACCGCTTTGACTGAATACTTTGCCTTATTTTAATGCTGGACTTGATGCACAGGCCCAGAGAGATGCAGTCTTAACACTGGCTAAAGAATGGCTTAGTACTGCAGCAGCTTATTTCAGGTTCGAACTCTGTCCCAAGAGCCAGCTCATCTCATTTACTTTCATATTCAGCTGTCGTTTCTTAACCTTTACATGTGTGTTCCATGCCAAGCGGCGTTCGTTCATTAAGCTAAAAAGTTAGGCAGTTCTTGTCCGTGTCACTGAGAACGTGACGTGCGTTGACGTTTAAATTTCTCAAAAAGATGTCAAAGCATGCATCAATATCATTTGTACAAAAAGAAGATAGAATGCAATTTTTAAGATCAAATTCTTAGCCTCTTATCTGTTGCTTTTTGGTATAAACAAAGCGTAAAAAAACAATGGTAAACCAGCGGCGTCACACGTTATTTTTGTATCACTCATACGCCTAGTTGCCTAATTGATTTTTTGTACCCAATTGGCCAACTTAACCCTGGTTCCCCGAATTTTTAATAATTGTTGCCTTTTCCAATATCAAAATTTGACAACGCTTGTAAAGTAGAACTAATAAAAAAAAGGCGAACTAATTGAATTGAAATTCATGCTTTCTACAATTTGCAAAATCAAGTGTTTCTGTTTATGCAGCTTTTGTCAATTCACAAAATGAACAGCACCGACGCAACGTTAAGTAAGCTGCGCCTCTCCATTTATGAATTAAACGAATTCAGTAGTCAACTTTTCGTGTGTTGTCGAATTCAAGACTCATTCATTAATTGATTGTGCTTATTGAGCATAACATAAACGTAAATATCGAGTGTCCTGGAGATCTCTAGTGACCCAGCAAACATTTTTTATCGCCGATCTTCAGCAGGCATCGCTTCCTCTAAAATATGCATCTCATCTCACTAAGGAAGAAGTGTGCCACTTTCTGGGACACTTCTTGGAGATGAGAAAGCGTTTCCTCTGGGAAATAAGAAAATGTTTCTTCGTGGGGATAAGAAAGCGTTTAAGAAGCGGATAAGAAAAAGTCACTTCTTTGTGAAAAGAAATAGTGCCTTCAGAGGCATAAGAAATCGTTTCTTTTTGGAGATAAGAAAACGCGTCTTCTTGGGGATTAAAAAGGGTTTCATTCTGGGGACAAGAGAGCCTCTTCTTTGAAAAGAAGTAGCGCCTTCTTAAAATAAGAAAGCTTTTCTTTCCGGAGATAAGAAAGAAGTGTGTTCGTGGAGATAAGAAAACGTTTCATTCTGGGGATACAAATAGTCACTTCTTTCTGGATGTTCTTCCTACTGCTTTCAACAAATAGTCTATTCGGAGATACGAAAGCGATTCTTCCAGGAGATAAGAAACCCTTTCCTCCTGGGTAAAATGAAGCTTTTGAAAAAAGAGAGTTTTTCAAAACCAAGTAGAAAATTAGTTCGTACGGTTTTGCCTTCTCTCAATCTAGTTAGCGTACCGATTCTTATTCGTTTCACATATTAAGCCAATTTCAGTTTG